>MU159845.1:0-15024 GCA_015888305.1 Antheraea pernyi | reverse complement strand
TGTATTTATATATCTAATGTACACGTTACATGTTACTTTTAGTGGCGTGCGCGTCGTACTTACAATTGTCTTTAAAGAGCGTTTCTGTAATTGTACATAGTCTCACAATTCTATAATTCTTTAATACGATTTAAAAAAAAACGCGTGCGGAGCTGCGGGTACAGCTAGTTTGAAAATATAATCAGAAATGCGTGAAGACCTGTGCACTAAGGTTAGTATTGTATAATTAATTATCAACTTTTAGTAAACCTCTTCTATCTGCCCTTATAATGATAATCTGTTACCTAAATAATTTGATAACATAATTGATTTCAAAATAACAATACATATTTGTGCGTAGGGAAATTAGAAAGTTCCATTTAATGGCATAACAAGTAGAAAAGTAAAAAAAAACTGTAATTAACTGTAATCATTAAGATTTTATGATAATAACTTTATTGCATAAACGAAATAGTGATAAAAATATTATGTGTTTTAAAATCAATGTTTTTATCCAAAAACATAAAAGTAATGGTTAGATGGTAAAGCACATCACAAAATCTCAGATAGTGGTGGAGATAGATTTCTCGACTGTCACCGTCGACATGGCAAATGCGTCAAAGTTAGTCACTGTGACTAATATACACCAGAATTTAAATACTGTTCCATCTTCGTAGCCACGTGCACCCAGTCACTGTCATATAGTTTTGCAGTATCACGCGCAGTTTTATTTATTAGCTGTTCTCGCGATTTTTTCTGCATATTTTTCAGTTTACTCTAGACGAAAGCAGCCTTTCGAAATATCAGGCTATTTGTACGCTATATTTCATTCTGCTTGATTCAGAGGTTTAGACGTAAAAGAGCGGTAGACAGAGAGACAGGGGCAATTTCGGGATTATAATATTATATTATTGTTTATATGGTAACAAGTTAACATTAAAAAGAAGACTGATTGATGATTAAAAATATGAAGGCGTTCAAATAGTAATTAGGGTTATCTTGTTCCAATAAAATAATATCAAACCGATTGTTATATTATCATTTATATTACGTTTTCCTATGAAAGCGAGACACATGAATCGCACTATGTACTACTACGAAGCGTGTGTGTGTATATAACTATGTAGTAATACAGTTAACGATAATTAATGGTTTGGGTGTATTTACACATACTAGTTAAATTTTGAATTATTAGCGTCGTTATTATCGAAGTTGACATACCCTTTGATATGAAATTTGATCTCTAAGCACACTTCGGCAGAGTGCGGAACAAAGCCGCCGTGGTCTTGGGCCATTTGCATCTCTAAATATCTCAAAATATCCCTCAGAAATAAGCTCAAGCTCCACAAGACGTGTGTCCGCCCCATACTAACATATAGCAAAACTCACGCCCACGTAACTACAGATTAGGTCGCCGTGATTTGGCGACCAATTTCGCTCACGCACATTCACCGCGGCCCCTCTCAATAGCGTCTCAAGCCTTGGTTTGATTCCTCGGAGTCGAGCACGCCGCTAGCGTAGCTAGCTTGGGACACTACTTTCACACACACTTACACACTGTAGATACACATATTGTGAAAAGATTTTTGACTTCTTTTTCGTTAGCCTTAGCCAAAATTATCAGACTCAAAATATGTGTATTCACTTGTGAGGAACACGTGAGATACGCATAAATCAGAACAATATGAAAATAGTTAATGTCGAAATAATTAAAACATTTCACATTCTTGTAGACCACAAAATATCATAAGGATATCTTTTATACATTCTTATACGAACCGTCTGGAAAATACGAGTATTAAATTAATCGAGAATTTTAAAGAAACGAAAACACATTTAAATAGTATACGATTAAATAGTAAAAATTTTAAAATACAAATTTTTTGAGTCGCAACTCGCCACGGAATGAGCGATGAAGTTGAAGAACACGATTTCTTATCGAAATAGTAATTTTACATAGTTGCTGCTACAGGCTAATTTTTTAATAACAATAACGTAGTTTAAAAAACACGAGGACTAATAAAACAAAAGATAGGAAAACCAGACACGCCTGTTTTTAAATTCGATGTACGACGTCTTAATATTTATGGTTATTAATATATTATTCTAATGTTGTATATCAATTTTGTAAACATTTTCGAGTCAGACAATGTTAATGTAAAAGTTGTGTTGCTTTCCATTCAGACCGATTAATATATTAATACTATTTGTCTTTTGGTGTTTGAACAAACAAGAAACAAGAAAGAAACAGTTCTCTTCATCTTATATTTGGACGCCAAGGTATATTATTATTTGTGATTTATTTTTTGCATTTCTACTAGTCTGATATTGATATTACCAATACATTGATCAACATATCAGGTGATTACTCTATTTTCTATTAAAACATTTAAAGAAAGTAATATTTTATGTATAAGATTGTGTCTTCTTTGTCTCTCTTCACACGTAGTCCGATGAAGCTGTTAAGGCCTTGCTTGCTAGATCAATAACGTAGTCAGTTCGAAAAAAAAATTCTATTCACACAATATATAGATTCACATATACTTTCAATTTATAAAAATTAACACACTTGCTATATCAGTTTCTTTGAATATGTCTATTTAATTTAAATATTTCATAAATTATACAAAAAATAAAGGCAGTTGACTGCTTTTTGGAATTTGAAAAAAGTATAAAAAATCTGTCACGCATAAATAAAGTGTACACATAATTTATCGAACACATTTATAGAACACTAAAAGCATATATATCTAAATTATTCCGTTTAGAAAATACAGTTTATTTTAATATATTTTATTACCTTGTAGGCGTCGGGTATATTAACAGGTTCCCCACTCTCGGCAACGTAGCCCACGATTCCACTACCCCACGGTATCCTGATTTCCTCCAACTGCTCCATCTGCTCCGGTGTCGACTTCGAGCAGACATCGAATAATTTCGAAACCAAACATCTGTTGACAATGGAAGTTAAAATTATAGATTTTTAATATGAAACGCACCCTCACCCGCCTACTCGCAGAGATACTTTACTGGAAGTTACACGTATCGCGCGCTCTAAATCTTGTGGTCTATTACGATATACATACTTGTACACGGTATTTCTGTTTATATTTTTATAATTATTAAAAATTGGACTTTTGGCACGTCCGTATTTTAATGTGGGTTGTGTATACCACGCGGCCCACAGGGGCAGTAAAGCAAAATTATATTTAACTAGCGGGTCCGGCAGACATTGTCCCGCCCTGATAATAGAAAAAACTCGTGAAACACTTTATCTACTAGTGAAAACCGCATTTTTGAGTTTATCGCGAACAGACAGACAGACAGACGTTGCAGAGGACTTTGTTTTATAACATGTAGTGATAAGTGATTTTACGATAAAGTTATTATTCAGTTGACTCTCACTAAAATAGTTAGACAGTCTAAAGCTAATTAGACGTCGGCAAGTACGAACCACGGCATGTACTGGTGAATTTTTCATTCACAGACATTTATTAATATGAATTGTTACCACTAGGAAAACATCCTGAAGAAACCTGAACCTGAGAAATGTTATTGTACCGCCATCCTATGTGGGAAAATATAGAACAATGGATTTCTTGAAATTCGAAAACGCCAATACTTCGAGAATTCAATGTATCAAGCAACAGCCCAAGCCGAGGTGCGCAGTGCACCCTTGAGCTAGTTGCCCAAATAAAATCGGCTGAGTGCCTTAAGTGCTCGCCTTAATAATCCGGTGAAGCTGTTAAGACCTTGCCAGGTCAATAGCGTAGTCAGTTCGAGAAAAAAAGAGCCAATAATACTTCGTGTATTGGCGCGGTGAATACAGCCACTCCTTCCTTTGGGAAGTGACCTATGACCCTGCAGTATGTCAATTACAGGCTGATGTAATTATAATGAAGACAACTAAGAATATGACAACGAATTGATAATGGACCAACTGAATATCAAGTATTAACATTAAGAGTGTATAAAGTACATTAAAACTGATAATTAAACGCTCCATTATAGCTTTATGGAAATGGCAAGTTTGATATTATACTAAGCAGTGCTTAATAATTTATGTCACTTAGAGTTCGAATTTAACACAATAATATCTGGAATTGACATATATACGACGAATTATACAGGCTGTAAAACACTGGTACTACGAGATAGATTTCTATCTTTACGAATCACTCGCAGATAAAAAAGAGGTATAATGACAATTTATAATGGTTAATATTTTTAAACGGCTTCTCATTCCATTGTGCTTGTAAGCAAAATATGTCGAAAGATATTACGGTAGGTACCTTTTTCTCATGAATCTGGATGGATAGATTTTTTTTTATAACTTATCGTAGACAGTTATACTATATATCGAAAGCGGAAAGTTTAACTGATTAACGTACAAACAATTTTTGCAAATTCATTCATTATTCTTTCCATCATCAATACAACATTTTTGAAAATAAAAGTATATGCAGAATATTAACTAAACATAGCTAATATTAAAATTTTCATCTAGAAATAAGCAGTGTTCTCATGGGATAGGTAAAACCTTTTTTTTTTAACGTGGGTAAATCCCTTATGGTTACGCCACCCTCCCGGGGGAGAGGGTGGGTTATGTCCGACTCACACAGACTAAAACCCCACGGTATACCGACAGACCGTTATTGTGGGGGCGGCAAGGGATCGAACAAGCTAATCACCCTTGTAGAGCCGCCCCCACGGTCCGCCCGGCGGATGGTGACCGCCGGGCTCCTACCTATAGAGGGGCAGACGGGGGGGATAGGTAAAACCTAAAGCCGCGGGCAGAGGCTAGTTAAAGTTAATAACGTATATTTGTTAATTTAAAAACAAATTAATTGTATCAATATAAGTAAATTAATAATTAAAAAAAAATACATTTCTTTGTTTCTTTTACTGCTCAAAGGTTATATTGAGGCTTCAAAATTTAAAGTGGGAAAACATTTCATTACTATCAACCACGAGACAAGTAAACAAGGGAGTAAAACGACAGGCATAACCGAATTCCCGCCGTCGCGAAGCTGGGGAATTTTCCAATACACAAACAACAAAAGAATCCGTTTAATAAAACACAACGGGACAAACAATGTGTCCCACAAGTAGGTACAACAGGACACGAAACTGTTATAGCTGTCGAATCTTGATAGTTGATTTATTCAAATTTTCAAATCATTCAAATCATGTTTATTAACGTATATAATAATAAAATAATGGTTAGTAAAAATGTAGAAAAAATGAATAGAGTACTATGGTATTACAATAGGATTGCAGATACTGTTTCTTTATTTATGTCAAATGGCAGCAAACAGGCATACGGCCCATCTGATGGTAAATAGTTACCGTCACGTATGGGCAACTGCAATACACGGGGTATCACTGTTCCGTTTCCGGCCTTGAAAAGCATGTACCAATCCCTTTAGAAGATACCCATATTATAACTCTGTAGGAATACCGTATCAGGTAACCCATTCCACAACGACTATAAGGAAGGTCCTGGAGAACCTTACGATTGCCGTTGTTTCATTAGGTTTTTAAGTGTGAATGAGCAACCACACAGCGTCGGGAAGTGCAAATTTGGAACGACGATAAGGGCACCATGTCAAAAAGTTGTCCTTTATCGTCAGATGATCATAATCGTGTTGTATTAATATTATTTTATTTAGAAAAACTTACTGGAAATAAAGAATCATTTCATAGATAAATAGATCTTTTGCGTAGTATTTTGCTTTTCCTATTGTGTTCAGAAGAGTCTTTCAGCAATATTTGTTCAGATTTGTTCTTTTTTGTTCAATTTAACCCTAACTCCTCCAGAAACGTATTGAAAGAAATGGTGTATAGGTCCTATTATATAATATTATTTATTAGCACACACTTAGGAAAATCTTTCGAATAAAAGCAGGTACAGGTAGGATATCGATTTCGATATCGATTTATATATTTACCAGAACGCCCTCCACTTGAAAATTACTAAATCAAAATTAAATATACAACTGAATTTGAAGACGGACCTCGGCTACATATCATAGCGCTATTCTATAGAATAAAAGCAGTAACGAAAAAACTATAATTTACCCATGTTGGAATGTCAAAAGCAATTTCAGATGAACCAAAATCGTAGGAATCAACTATTAAAACATTAAATCATAAATGTTCCGTAATCGCTTATTGGAACGCATGTGAATTGAAAACTGCAGAACCAATTCATATGTGGCTTTTAGATGAATATAGGACTGAATCCAAGGAATTATTTCAACTACGCATTATAAACACTGCCTTCTCAATATACGATCTCAATAAAAGCTAAGATAAGCTGGATTCAGTAAAATACAGACATCATTTAAATACTATAAACAATGACATATTGGTCATTCCATGTTTCAGGCTCGATAAGTCCTGTAACAATTTTTGAGTTCGATTTTATAACCAAGTCCCAAAGCACATTACCAATTTGTCATATAGTAAATTCAAGGACCATGTCAAGCGGATTTTAATATGTAAAAGCTATCATTATAGGGTGGATTAATATGTAAACGATGGTGACGTCTGGAAATGACACTCTCCTCTGTGCAATAGCAAAAAACGAATGTAACTATCTGTGTTTAAACTATGTATGTTCGTAAAATTATGTTATGTTATCGAGTTTCTTAGGGGCCCTTCTCGATGGCTGGTGAACCGATTGTAGTTTTGACTTTTATAAGTGCCTTTTCAGGGTCTAAATTTAATAATGTATTTTGGATTTTATGCTTATACATTATAGGTTAGTAATAACGACAATCAGAATTAAAAATTGAGGAAAAACCCATTTTTAATCCAAGTAAGACACATTTCCCGTGGAATATCGTAAGTATTTTCACGTGTACACTCACCACCAACTAGTGCACAATAAAATAGGTGGTCGCCCTCTGTTAACAATAACTATGTAGTCGCACTATTTTCTATTAAATTTTTCTACTCGAGTACCTTCCTTTATAAGTGGACACAGCTTGCTGTTAATCGAATGTTATTTTTAAAGACGTACTTAAAGTGCTATCATCGCAATCTATACAAATAAATACAACTCAAGTACACAATAACAGTTTTTTTTAATCAAATAGTTTTTAAAGTATTTAGGGTGTCTAAAACACGGAGTGCATTTTTTAAATGTTTGTCTCTCTTTTTGTTTTGTGCTAATTTAAATTTTATATTTTTACTGATAGCTGATGTTATAAGGAGAAACTTAAATTACTTTGATTTTAGGAAAATAAATTACAATTCCGCAGAAAACGTAATAAACTAAACAAGCATCGTCCAGGAATGTACACGTTTACACTGCACACCATTTTTTGCTAAATTCCACGCGAATAAATTCGCAGGTAACAATGGGTGGCTATAAAATATAAATGATATATATTTCATAGAGATTTTTTTACCAAAATACGTATTGAAAGATGTTATAAGACTTTCTATTTATCCTATTTAGTAAGTCTAAAAATTAACAAATAGTTTTATAATAAATAAATAATATATAAATATGCCTATACGTATTATAAAATAATGTAAATAAACTTGTTTCGGAAGGTAATATTATATTTTGCAAAACTTATAAGTAAAAATGTATTACAAAAGAATGAGGTTATGTTACTTTACAATATATTCACTCTCCATAATATAGATTTGATTTATACCTCTGGAGCAGTGCTATTTTCTGGATGAAAGGTAAACTATTCTTTTCTATACTCCTGACAACGTATATACGAAATTTCTAAATCATCAAATCGAAGCGAATCAACCTAAAACTATGAATATCTTATGATTTTCGTTCGGAAAATTTTACAACAGTATCTTAACATTACATGCCACAAGTACCCAAAATAACAAGGTGTATACTTTTGCATATTTTTGAGATACCAAAACTATAGACTTACTACAACTTTAGAAAATTGCGTGCCCCTAAAAAAGAAGTGACAAAAGTGTTCAGATTAAAACAAAATAACGACAAAAAATATATATCATTCATACGAACTCATTCATAACCTTTTCCCGGACCTACACTATTCCTTAGATGTAATTAAAGCTAAACGTAAAGCAATATCTAAAACACTATTGTATTTTTGGCCACCATAAATAATTGTAATTTTGGATCGACTAGATTTATCACATACTTAGAATAAAATGAACCGCATACCCATCCTTTCCATCTTGTTTATTTAACCAGCCACTGTCGCTCTAGACAACTACCTACATAAGTACTCATGTATCTTAAAGATCCGATTACACCACACCACTTGTCAATCACCAGTAAGTCTATATGTGTCGAGAATATTTACACAAATACACTTTCGTTTCAATTCATCTTAATGAAACCAAATACATTTTAAAGAAGAACTATATATTTCAAACATTCTTATCAAAATGTTAATAGAAAAAACGAGTAACATTTTTTTTTTAATAATAAAACTTTAGAATTTTACGACTTCAATTCTCATCGATCATGGTTAATTAACTTTTAAATAAATCTAATGGAAACAAACTTAACTAGTATAGAATAAAAAATGGAACTCATTTTAGACGAATATATTCTAGGGTGGCTATTTTATTCAATTACATATTTACGCGGGTGGTTCGTAGCAAAAACTATATACGAAATTGCGAATAATCTTGTGTCTGCCAGTTTTAACTATTTGCAGAATTATTTAGGTCGTCTATAAAAAAATGTTAAAATGTCCTCACAGTGCCAATATTAAAAACTTTACTTTTGGTAATTACGATAATAATATAAATAATGATTAGGGAACGTACCCAAACCACGTAACCCATTTTTGGCAACTTTTAACCACCAGTGACCATCCGTGGTATATGAGAAGACTTCCCCTCCAGTTTTCACGCGGTAATTTATAAATACGATTGATAACCATTTTTTGCAAACAGAAAGTTTAAAAAATATATATTTGTCTTTATTAAGTCAGTGCTTGCCGCGTGACGCCTAAAGGACATGCATACTTATAGTTACCAGTGTAAATAGTATATTACATACCTAGGCCAGTGAAATAGTCCCAAATCATATGTAATTGTTGGTCGAGACGAAGCCGAGGCTGACAAACATGTGATCGGTGGCTTCCTTTTTTACTGGCCAAGTTATGTACACTACTTTTCAGATCGATGGAGCCATAAAGTAGCAACTTCGTTTAGCACAGCAGCCAGAAAGATGCCACTTTCCGACCAGAGGACAGAAAAAATATTATCAAGTTGATAGTACGACATTATTGTATCGGCACAAACTCTCGCACTACCCTACAAACTTTTTTTTTTAACTTGTTCGGCAATGTGACTGTAAGGTACCTGACGGAAAGTATAGTACAGTCCATAAGTAACGGCGACCGTCAGTGTTAAATAACAACGGCAGTCGTCGCTATCATGCCGACCTGCATATGTGCCTCTTCATGGCTCGTTTGAAGGACCCCATGTCATAAGAGGAAGGGAAAACACTGGCTGGGAGGCTATTCCACATCTTCACAGTACGACAAAGATAAGAATTTTTAAACTTCTTCGTTCTTGCCGGGATGGTTGCTACTGTGAATCTGTGGAGACGCGTACCCGCCCGTGTAGTTCTGTAACTGTTAGTTTAAAATCAGCTGACGTCTTGCTATATGTACGTCAGTGGTGCTCCCCCCTAAACGGGTTACGTGGTTTGGGTACGTTCCCTTATGTATCACATGTTCGGCCCATTTCAAACTTTGTCTAGAACAACAGACTAAATGTGTAAATAAATAACTAGCATAGTTCTATTACACTCAATTTCAATATAAATGGTTCTCATAAAAACTGGTTACATATATCTAAAAAAAGATCCATCAAATAAAATGAGGTCTCTTATAGCCAACCACAAATATGATATATTAATAAAAATTAATAGACCTAAAGGTTATAAAGTAGGTTCTTGCCACAAAAATAAAAAGACAGCGTTTAGCACAGACTATGTAATATTTCGTATAAATGGTGGCAATAAAATATTTCACTCCCTCTGTAGCCATCCCTTGACCTTCCCCGGGAATTTTGACAGCGTAATTTGTATTATGTCAGTACATATCACAGATTGCGCCCGCTTAGCATATCTAGTAGTGAGGTCGATCCAGTCATAAATTATATGAATGTGTAATAATAAGAGTTTTCATTTCGCCAAAACGTCGAAAATATATATTAAACTTGTATAGTACATTCTATTCATTTTATAACTCTATTTACGTAAAATATTAATACTAAATGTTTAAAGCTCTTATCTTTGTCGCACTGTGAAGATGTGGAATCGCCTCCCAGCCAGTGTGTACCCTTCCTCATATGATATGGGCTCCTACAAACGAAGCGTGAAGAGACACTTTGCAGGTCGGCATGATAACGACGACCGCCGTTGCTTTTTAAGACTGACAGTCGCCGATATTTATAGGCTGTACTGTACTTTCCATCAGGTACTGTGCAGTCACTTTTTCGAACCAGTTTTTTAAAAAAACCTTATACTAGTATTTTTATTCAGTAAACAAGATCGTAGATTCCAATTATTTATTTAAATTCTTTGCTTTAATAGATTCTATTCTCATTAGGCTAATAGAATTTGATTTTATAACGACATTGGCAACTCATTATTTTAAACTAGTTCACGGCTGTTATTTTGAAAATAATTTTATGACTTCAAGCTGCTATGTTTTTATCTGTTTTACATTAATTACTACATAATTTCTAAAACCCTTTTACTTCATTTCTAGGTGTATGAAATTAGGTTTATGTGTAAAATTAAATTAGAAACACAGAGTATCTTCCTGACCGACACGAATGAAAATAGTTTACTTATTATTTAATCGTGAATCCCGATGTTTTCAAAATCCAAACGTTATAACAAATATATCGTAATTTCAATCACGCGCTTAGAGGTAAATAAATAATATGATTAATTACATTATATTAAGACTAAATAACAAATTTTGAAGCAATAATGGCTTATGTTAATGTCTACGTCCGGTACCGTGACACACCCGAGAGGCGAGACTACAACGCCACCCGGGGAACCGCTATTGACCTGCGATACCGCGCTATTGACTCTATCGGGGTGTTACTAATGACCTCGAACGCTATTGGTGGAAGTTATCGGCTGTTCATTATTCATTCCGGTGTGAGACTACATTGGTGGCATATAAAGGGCAAGATGTCGCTGAGTCGCTGATCTGGACGCACTCCTATGTGGAAGTTATTGTAAGGCGAAGCTCTGGCCAAATGAATAGTGACAGTATCTACTTAGTGTTTATTGGCAATCCCGACTGTATCGTCCCTATACGTGATTAGTGTAACACTTATTTGATAGCATGTTCGGATATAACGTCGATGGATGTAGGTTCGAATCCTTGTAACTGAGTCTGAAGCTTTCGGTGAAGAGAAACACCGTGATATCATATCATGGTGTAGATGGTAAAGCCAAGCTGAAGCTATTACTGGTTTCAGCATGAATGGGTCGGCTCACCCGGGGTAGTACCACCTTCTCGGAGAGAAAACCGACGTGAAGTAACAGTGCTTGCATTGTTGCGTTTCGTTCGGTCAGTGAGAGCGCCGGAGACCTACCTACCCTCCCCTTCCTTCTTTCCTTCCTCCCCCCCCCCACAGGCTGGTAACGCAGTTGCGACTCCCCTGGTGTTGCAAGTGTCTATGGACGGCGGTGATCACTTAACATCTGGTGACCCATCTGTTCGTTTGCCTCCTATAATATAAAAAAAATGGTGGTAGGGTATTTTCTAATTCCGCCTAGCTAGCTACCATCATCAAATTGAAAATCTATCGCCGAGAATATGTTGGTGGGTTCCGGGCCCCGGCAGCTGCATTTGAGAGTCAGTACCCCTAGGTTTGACGTGTTTATTATCTTAGACTACATCGTCATTTAACCTCAGATGAGGTTGTGGTCAAAAGCTAAAACCTTTAAAATATATATAATAGGGTGTGCCAAAAAAAAAGTAATTTATTTTTTCTCGCTCTCACCCTATAATACCATAGTATATATCCAAACAAAAATGATGTCCAAAGGACAGACCTTAATTTCAAGTTTAAGAGGTCCTCCAACGAACTTTAAATTTTCCCATATAAATATTATGGGGAATTTTTTTTTCAATATTTTTGTCATTAGCAAACTGTGATGAAATTTTATTTTGTAAAAATGAATGGATAGCCATAAATTATCAACAAAAAATCTTTTCCTACGGATCTTTCAATTTTGACTTTTTAATAATTTTGCGGTTTTTATTTATCTTTTGCGGCTAAACTATAAATAATATGGGGAAAATTTAAAGTTCGTTGGAGGACCTCTTAAAATTGAAATTAAGAGCTGTCCTTTGGGTATAATTCTTGTTTGGATATATCCTATGATATTTTGGGGTGAGAACAAGAAAAAAATTTCGACTTTTTTTGGCACACCCTAATATATAATACATATAATCAATCATTTGTAACTCTGTTATTTCTATGTAATATATACAATAGGTACGTAAACGATGAAGAGATGCCATTTTAAAAATATTATTATCAAATAAAAAACAATATAATTATGTAATATTAATTTTTATTATTCTGTTTATCTATGAACTTCATCAAATACTCTCAATTGCTATAAAATATGCAACAGCGTATAATATTATAAGCCATTTTAAAAATATTATTATCAAATAAAAAACAATATAATTATGTAATATTAATTTTTATTATTCTGTTTATCTATGAACTTCATCAAATACTCTCAATTGCTATAAAATATGCAACAGCGTATAATATTATAATGAGGCGACTATGAGATCACCATTTTATATTTGCTCCAAATGTATTGATTCAAATTGAATTATTGGCTCAAAATCGATATTTTGAACAATAAATATTTTATAATTATGAAACACTTCAATCAAATTCAGTCATACATTTGTCGATCCATGTTATGTTTTCATCGAATTTAAATAGTTCTCAATAATGATGAACATATTAAAATGATGGCTCATTTTTCAGTAAGAGTTCCCAAAGTTAGTAGGTTTACGCCGCAATCGCCATAAACGAATACAAGGATAGGCTTCCGATTTGATCTCAAGAATAAACCGAGTGGTCGACCGACAACGTTCAGTTGAAGACGATTGTAGATACTCAATTGTTTCGATTCGGCTATAGCTAACAGCTTTGGGCATTAGCGTACAAAAGATATTGTTTATTTCGCGTTAAACTGGTAAAACAAAAAAGCTTAAGAGATTGATGTCAAACGAAACGAGCATCGAGGCATGCATTGGATTGCTTCACAAACACAAAAAAGAAGGATTTTAACGGCACTATTACTTGATGATGAATGACAACGAATTGTGGCTTCGTTGGAACAATTATTAGAGCTTTTTTATATCATAGGAGTTAAAGGAACAGGTGGGTCATCTGATATTAAGTAACCACCATCGTCCATAGACTCGCAGCCTGCGTTCGGGAAACGGGGAGGGAAGGTGGGATTCACGTTGGTTTTATGTGAGTAGGGTGGTAGTATCCGGGTGAGCCGGCCCATTCATACTGAAACCAGTAATAGCTTCAAAGTGGCTCTACCGCCTACAAAATAATTACAAAGGTAATCGAAAACTTGCTAAAAGAATGCTAGTCATTCCTTGGTAGCCGGTGCCGGTGTGATTTGATACAACTTTTTCGCATATGGCAATACAGTTATTGTAATTTTATTCTGTGAATAATAAACTAAAATAATGGAGACGACCCTTTAACTAGTTTTTGTCAATTGATCTTGCCCCTACACCAAATCATATTGCACAATAGATTACATTCAAACTGCAAGAGTTAAAAGAAGCTGGACGCTTTCTGGACCATTCAGTATAGTCGGTCAACGTTACACGAACGGCCTTCTATTTTTTCCCGAATTCAGACAACAACTTTTTTGTTTAAAAAAAAACAAGAAATATGTTTGAAGAGTTCGCTAGTGTATTTTCAGCCGAAAATGAGTATACTAGATGTCTACAATATCAGGGACTTCAAGTTACTGTATACACCTGCAATTCAAGGGTAAAGGAACATTACGTGATAGAAATTCGATTTTACTGTGCGACTATATAAAAGAGAATTAAAAAAATATGTAAGTAGGCTAACAATCAAAATGGCTTTCACAAATAGAGTGCAGATGCTATAATGGTGAAATAGCGTGTAATCGAATACGAGTGGTGTGAGCCCTTTGAAGATAGACAAGGTTTAACGCGTTATGTAAGTTGGATTAGCGCCAAAAGATTGCCTTTGTAGTGTTACCAGGAATAACTTTTATCTTTAACGCGGTTATTTATTAATAATGTTAAGGAATAAATAGTGCCAACAATTATTATTATATGACTTACATGTTTGTTGTGATTTGTATTACATGACAAGTAGTACGTTATGTTCAAAACAAGAAACAAAACTTCACTGCAAAATATTACATTGGTAATCTTTATATATAAATTTCTTCTGTGCGTGTGTATGTCACTGAACTCCTCCTAAATGGCTGGACCGATTTTAATAAAACTTTGTGTGCGTTTTCCGGTGGATCCGAGAATGGTTTACATTCACAATTGGACCCGGTAGGTGGCGTTGCGGTTGACTTTAAGGATATTTTTATTATCAAGGCAGGACAACGTCCGCCAAGTCCGCTAGTCTATGATATAAATTTCTTTTGTACGTGTGTATGCCACTGAACTCCTCCTAAACGGTTGCACCGAATTTAATGAAATTTTGTGTGCGTGTTCCATTGGACCTGAGAATCGATTCGATTCGATTTATATTGAGCCCGTTAGGTGGCGCTACGGTTGAATTTTAGATTATTTTTCTATTATCAAGGCAGGACAACCTCCGTCCGGCCCGTTAGTATATATATATATACTATGTAGTATTCATTACATGAATTTCTTCGCACTCCATCAACAACAAAGACTGACATTATTATTCTAAAATGAAAGAGTTTTTAACGTAAATAAATATATTTTAACAAGACTATGGTTTTTTTTTTTAAATATACTCTCCCGATATCCTGTG
>MU159844.1:117760-130347 GCA_015888305.1 Antheraea pernyi | reverse complement strand
ACCGATTTTATTCTAGGGAACAAAAAAAATCACAGGCCACACTTGTAAATATAACTTCTGTCTGAGTGTGTTGCGTGGGAGGAGCAGCGCCGCGCTCTGGCTGCAGCGGTAGGATCATTACGCAGGTTCGGCTGACGAGGGGAAGCGGCTGGCTGGCTGTGTGCCCAGCCTGACTCCCTATAATAACGGAGTCTGTCGACCACCATTGCCAGGCTCCCGCAGGGGTGGTTCTCAGGAAAGAGCTAGATCGGTCCCTGGCCGCCCCTACCATGAGGCGGACGGTACACTGTGAGGTTTTAGTCCGTGCAAGTCGGACATAACCCATTCTCTTTCCCGGAAGGGATTATCCGTTAGGGATTTCTCCACGTTAATAAAAAACAGTGGCCTGTGTACCAACTTACTTAAACTTTATAAGAATATATATATTTATTGCCACGAGTGCCAATATATGTGAAAACCAGAGTAATGATAATCATTTCAATATATAAATACTGAAATTTGAATATATATATCATTACATAGTATAAAACAAAGTCCCCTACCGCGTCTGTCTGTCTGTCTGTTCGCGATAAACTCAAAAACTATTGAACGGATTTTCATGCGGTTTTCACCATTGGATAAAGTGATTCAGGAGGAAAGTTTTGGTATATAATTTGTCAAGGTATTTTTTTATATTCAGGGCGGGACAGCGTCTGCCGGGCCCGCTAGTAATATATATAGTATAATTTGAACTATAATGAAATTAAAAATTCAAAAGAGTGGACAGTCACACCATCATTTTGAGCTTATACTTCAGTCGGCAATCTTTATGACTGCCTTAACCTTTTTAAATGCTTTATTGTTGTTAACGCTAGTCCACAATATCACGCGATGTTAAATAACGTGTGGTCTAAAATGGTGAAAACGCGAAGCCTAGAGAGGTTTGGCTGCACTTAGCAGCTGCCGAAATACGCCAACTTGTGGTTGGTGACGATAGACTTTCAACTTGAGGGTGGTAGTTAGCCAGGTGGATTTAGATAAAGCCCTACCACCATACTATGATTTCATCACGGTGTTTTCCGTCACCGGAAGCTCCGACTCAGCTGCAAGGATTCGAACCTACGTCCATCGAAATATATAAATATAATATCGAAATAGTAAATAATAGTACATAAATTTCTCACCCACTTACAAACTGATGATAGAATATTTTTATAACGGTATAATGATGACAGAATGATAGGTAAATTTATAACCTTTCGCCTGTCTGACTTTCGACAGACGACAGAAATATAAACATTTGACAACCAACTAACATCATTAGAAATATTTTTTTTACGTATCCCACAAAACAGATATTGTGTGTGTGAAATGGCATAATAAAGACTTTTTTTTATTTGCCTTCCAAACAATGACAACCATCAAAATATTTAAATTTCAATATGCGATAATCTGAGAACCGAGTAAGTCTACCGAACGGAAGGGACGAACGCCAAAAGTTTACAGGAAAGTAGGTAGAACAGTTTATATTGGAAAATTAAATTGTTGTTTTTACTATCTTCCTCGTATTTTTTCCATATTTTACGACAAACATTTCAATACCAAAATTAGCTAAACCGGCCCAGACGTTCTCGTGTTTTAGCGAGACTAACGAACAGCAATTGATTTTTATATATATAGACTAGCGGGCCGGACGGACGTTGTCCTGCTTGGTAATAAAATAAAATGAACAAATGTATTATGTAAACAATGTATTAAATAACTATTTTCTATTGTTAGTGTCGTTTTTTCTACAAACGTAGAATAAGGCAAAAGATAAAATTTTTGAAAAGATTTTTATCTTGTTACGCCAAAGAAGTATAACTTCTAACGCGTGTACATAAGTACACACACACACTTTTTTTTTCAACTCACAGTTTATTTTATGGTGCACATGTGTTATTTAATTTAACTTGTTATAACTGTGCCACAGCAACACGTGGCCCGGACAGCTAGTACAGTACTTCGGCACGACACTTAGATCGGCATGATCTAAATAATAGAAAATGCGACAAACTGGTTGTTCCATGTTTCAGACTTAAAACCAGTAAAAGGTTTATAGGGAATAGTGTTAGGTCTTACAACAAATTCCCAAAGGATATCCCCGATTTGTCGGTACCATGTCAAGTAGGTTTTGGTGTCAAAAGGCTATTTATTATAGAGTGATCGATATGTGAACGATGGTGATGTCTGGAATGGACTCATCAATAAAAACGATTGTGATGTGAATGTATACTAAATAAGATAATATATATATATAATGTTAAAAAGATAAACCAGATCGACTTTCTTGCCGGTTCTTCTCGATGACTGGATTGTTTTCCGAACCGGAGGTAGTTTTGGCGTTCATAAGTGCCTTCTTAGGGCCAAAATTGAATAAAATGTTTTTGAGTTTGAAACCTACTTGGCCACAATTAAAAGTCAGCGCTAGGGTTACTTGCAATGGTGGCAGTGAGCACATCCTGAATTGTGCGCCATTATAGCGATACCATGGCATAATTTTAATATCGTGTAATGTTTGATTTATTTATTATGTTATACTTTGGAACTCCATTTTTTACTGTTGTATTGTCCGTGTATTCAACTACAATAAATACATATTCTTTCTTTTTTTTCTGGTTCAGTTCCTATTTTATGTTATTACACAGTAGGTGGTAGAGCCACGCTGACGCTATTACTGGTTTCAGCAAGAATGGGTCGACTCGCCCGAGGTACTACCATTCGGCCCACAGAAACATCAACGTGAAGTAACAGTGTTTGCATTGTTGCGTTTCGTGTGGTCAGTGTGAATGCCGGAGGCCAACCTCCCCTTCCCTCTCTTCTGCCCTCACAGCTCACTCCCCTATCCCCTTCCCCCAATACACAGGCTGACAACATCCTTGCGACTCCCCTGGTGTTGCTAGTGCACATGGATGGCGGTGATCACTTAACGTCAGAAAGATTTTATTGAATTTTCTTCTTTAAATCAAAGCTGGTAATTAATAAGCAACTGCTAATTTTATTGTAAGATTATTTTAAGATTTTGTGCGTTAGAACAGATCTGATAATGATCGATATACAATTGTTCAGTTTAAAAACAATTCTATAAATAATTTTACACGTTGAGACTCTGTTAAACGTATGTATTTATCAATTCAGTGACGTAGTATCAACAAATGAGAGTACCGTTCGTATGAATACCGTCCCACTATTCTAATTGAAACAGGTGCGTCCGAGAAACTAGATTAAAAATGTCGCTGTGACAAAGAACGATGATGAGGCAGTGTTGTCGGAAATATTTGCTAAATCTGTCCGAAATGTTTGTTTTCGACGTCACAACGTGGCTGATCGTTTATGGTGAGTTGGGCGATACGCCAGGAAAATTTTGCCAAAACAACATAAGGTGCGGTTCACATACCGCCATATTGCATTACTTTTTAAATTATCTCGACATAATAATATCCATTGATCTATACATAGTATAAAATGAAGTCGATTCCGCTGTCTGTTCTTTCTTTTAAACTATTCGACGGATTTTAATACAGTTTTCAGTAATAGATAAAGTAATTCAAGAGGAAGGTTTCTTCGAGTGGAGAAATATCCAAATCTATAACATTTATAATGGGATTATGTAAACTAAATTAATATACGAAATGTTTGATAATTTTTTTCGCTCTGTCTCTTTCTATTCCTCCTCTCCAGGAGCGTTGAACGTTTAACGCAACTGTTGGAAGTCGCACTAGAAGTTTCAATTCAAAAAAATCGAAAAAAAAGTCAGTGATGGTATATATTTATCTATGTTTAAAATAATACGACATTTCTAAGAACATAATAAGTCTTAATACATATAAATGTAATAAATTATGCTACAAAAATTACGTTGGTTATATCGGTTTACCAGAATTAGCAGAGTTTATTTGTACTTGATGCATCACAAAGGATGTAAATTTAGTATATTATTCACATAACCAGTATTTATCCGCTGTTTTTTCCGTCACGCTCGTGTACTTTGTCATTAGACCTTTGATTATACTTATAACTATGTTAATTGAACTGTGGAATAAGTACGTTTTTACATAGCAATGGATTTTTTAAATATTTTAATTTATTTCAGAATAGAAGCATGATTTTCTTAGAGAGTGCTTACTTCTATTTTCCCCTACGATGCAGAAAGAGGACAATGGTTTTCGAGCGTATATATGTCAATAAAAAAATATAGTACACTGTATTGCACTTGGATTCTTCTGGATTTCTTTTTTACTATTGATTTCTGCTTGTTTTAAACATTCCTCTGGTATAAAATATATTACTACAGCGTACAAGAATGCTGTTGAAAATGACCTAGATTGTAAACAAAGATTGGTTGTCTGTAAAGTCGGTTTACGGACGATAGTTTTAAACGACTCGGACGCATCGACCGATGGAGTGGAAGAGATAGATGCATCACAAGCCGCACTCTTTTTTTTCGAACTGACTACGCTATTGGCCTAGTTAGGTCTTAACAGCTTCACCGGACTACTAAGACGAGCGCTTAAGGCGCTCAGCCGACAACCTATCTGAGCTAACCTAACTATTCATACATATATGAGTTGTTGAAACATATATGTGTACGCACATACATACCTCAACAACTCTTAACATATATATTTCGTATCGGATATAAGCCGAACTCTTAGACCCATCGCGCTTCTCTATCGCTTATTTCGTGCTCTTGCTTACACGCTCGGCTCAGGTGGAACATGACAACGAGTCATGCTTTTTCGTGTGTCAGGCGACGTTCATCGATTTATAAGACGTTATCACGCCGACAATTATATCATAATGACACTACATTAATGATAAAAGTGAAGGAGATATAAGTATTGCTAATTTACTTTAAAGAAAAATATATCACCAAAGTAGTAGGATTTACTTCAATGGCAATTTTGTTATCTGTTACTCTTCGCCATTTATTACCTTCAAAGACTGATGATCAATAAAGTTTCCTGTTTAACACTGCAGAGTGTATCCTCGTTCCAAAGTCGATGCGTCGTACAGCTCATGATAATCTGGCCTTTGAATAGTGACCTTCAAGATCAGTAAAGAATTCGCATATTAATTTGTCCTTAAGGTTTATTACTATCGGTTGAAGGTTAGTAAAAACTTCATAAGGAAGTGTAAATTATCGTAGTAATTATATTGTCAGTATGAAGTAGGAAGACATGGAAGGAAGTAATTATTGCTAATATAACGTAAATGACTGATACGAGAAATACAGCTTTCCCGATGGGCTATATGGAGGTAAGGCACGACAATTGCCACTAAAATCTTATGCAAAGGATCTGCCGTATTGGCCGTCCAAGATCAGCCGGTGCATATCCAATAACTGAGCGGAATGATAGGAGACTATAGCCGAATGGGTGCCAATGACCATACATATATTAATGATGATGTGACAGTCATTCTTTTTTAGTTCGTTGCATTTCGGGAACAACCATTCTATATCTAGCATTCTTCATTATTCCTTTACTTTTATTCTTTTTTTTTATACTATTGGCAGCAAACGAACATGCGGGTCACTTGATGGTAAGTGATCACCACCGTCCATGGACACCTGCGATACGAGAAGAATCACAGATGCGTTGCCGGCCATACGAGAAGAATAAAAAAAGCTTTAACTATATAAGCCACATGAGAGCAAATCACCGCCGGAGATAGACAATCGTTGTGGCCAGATCGGGCAGGAGTTTCTTCAACATCATTCGAAATGATTACGAACTGGAATGATATTGACTATGAATTACTGATTTAACGTTGGTCGTAATTTTTCTTGGATTGCATCGTACTTACTATTACACGTGAATTTATCATAGCAGACACAGACCCGTGCCATCTGTGTGGTGGTAGGGCTTCTTAAACACAGATAGCTAGCTACCAACCTTAAGTTGGACATCTCTCGTCAAACAACTATTGGTAGGTTACATAACATATATACATAAACATACCTGCAATAGTAGCACGTTTAGTGGGGTCGTATTCTGAGGCTAACCTATGTATTGTGATTTTTGTATCTAACTGTGTCTGAAGTCAGTCTTTCTGTACGGTTATGAAACATGGAAAACTATAGGATCTCATACACTAGCTCAAAGTCTTCATCAAATATAGCTTAAATTGAGGTTCACCACAATAATTTTCTCCTACTTGCTGTTCATTGCAATTGCGTCATCAGGTAAAGTATACCAAATCATGTTGTCGTGTTCTTAGACTTTTCGGTGTTATTACAAAAAAGTTAAATACGTATTGAACCCTGGCTTTAAAAAGGTCACATATTAAATGCACCGCGTTCGCTGAATGTTCGCCATCTTGCTCGTTACGTTATGTTAGGTTAGACTTGTGAAAAATGATAACGCGAACTTGCCTCGGGCGAGCGCGGTGCATTTATTAGGAAACTTTTTAAACCAATTATTTAATACGTATTTAATTTTTTTGTGATAACACGGTATGGGTTTTAGAGTTTCACCATAATCTCACCTGATGTGAAATGACGGTGTGTTCTAAAATGGTATACACGCTAAAGCTAACTGGCAATCAAGTGCAGTTGGCGGAACACACTAACAGGTGCTTGCCGACATATTAGCAAGTTTTATATGGTCTCTATCTAGACGGATTTAGAATAAACCCTGACACAATGAAAACAAAAGATATTAAACAAAAAACTGACGTAATATTTATGAAGTTGCGTCGCCCATATGAACAGATCTTTATGTCAACGCAGAACTGTTTTCGCAGTTTACAAACAAAGACGAATCCCACACGCTAAGACGACGCTCTCTCTCTCCAAGTATTGTAATAAAATTAATCTGTCATTGCAACAATAATTATTATAATCTAATCGTTATTATCACTGAAAGCATTATCTTGTGAAGTGTTTTCGTCGTCCGCCGTCGGGTTTTATCCTTTTGTTTCACTTTACCGTTTTGTGTGAACGTTTTCAGGTGCATAATGTATTTTTGAAGAGTTTAATATTTCTTTTTCCTATTAGTTTTATTTGTTAAAAATATGGGTGAGATAGTAAATGGGAATAGCGGCGAAGGAAAGTATACGCCTTTACTAAGGCAGGTGAGTGTATTTTATTTTCTATTTCTATCTTTAATTTTATATTTTGATAAGTTTGATAAGTTATTTTGATTACTATTTTTAAAAATATAACTAGTTAGTAAAGAATGAATTAAGTGGTCTCCGTTGTTTGTTAAAAAAACATTGTGACAGGTCTAAATGCCCGAAGTTTATTAAATTAAAATTTATATATGATTAAATTTACATTAATTAAATTGTAAAATCGTATCTATACTAATATTATAAAACTGAAGAACTTTTTTGCTTAAACGCGCTAATCTCAGGAACTACTGGTCCGATTTGAAAACTGTTTTCAGTGTTAGATAGCTCAGGCAGGCAGAATAGGCTATATATCATTACGCTAAGAATAATAGGAGCGGAGTACTAATGAAGAATGTTTCAAAATCGGAGTGTTTTTCCTATTGAGAGCTTCCGCTGCGTGTTAGCGTTAGCCCGAAATAACTATTCCACGCAGGCGAAGTCGCGGGATGAAGCTAGTGTTCAATAAAATGTCCGTTGCTACATTTTCTTTCTTCGAGTAAACACATCAAAATGATCTTGTATTTTGGTTGAAAAATAAATGCTGAGTTAACTTTTTTAATGTGGATAATTAAAAAATGACAAACGGTCAATCGATTGCAATAAATAAGTAGCATAGAATAATCTACGTAAAATTCTGCATCGAATGGTCATATTCCTATGCAGATACGTTTAATAATTGTAACATAATTTAGCCTTTTTTATATGCATTTAAAAGTAAACAAAAAATAAAATAAAATGAAAATAAAGGAGCGGATCAAGAGGCTGCACGATAAATAAATAAATAAATTTATAAAATAATTGAGTCTCGAATTAACTGTATGTACATTGTATATATATATATTATAGGTAGAAGATAAATAACTGTTATGTTTGAATCGATAATTTATTTTGTCTAAATTGAAATACGACATTATCTGATTTAAATATAAAATTTATTCATATACTGGTACAAAATACTAACTATAATGAAGAATAACGGGTTACATTACCTATAGGTACATAGAGATAAAGTTGTATTGTCTGTTTGTCCGTGCTAATATCCGTGACAGTTGATCTTGACAAGTAAATAGAAGATTTTGAAAGTATTATCTACGCTACATCATTACGCCTTTCGACAGGGGCCAAGCAATAACATTAATTTTATCATAGATAATTTAAAGCCGATAAAAGGGCTATAGAGGTTAAGTAATAACGATAAAAACCCACGTCTTAAACTTATAAAGGGCTACCTTGAAGCGATAGAATAATTTTCAAGGGAACGAAGACGCGGGCATCCGTTAGTATTAAATATAAATAGCTTTTTACAACCTGTTTTCCGTTCTGTTAGTTTTTTCACTAGCTTTTGCTCGCGGCTCCGCTTAAGGCATATTTGATTTATCGCTCGTAACGTAACAACAAACAAACACGTATTCGTCTTTATAATATTAGTAAGATTAAAGGTCAACGTTTCTTGTAAATATGCTATTATAATTATTGGATGTTTTTTTTTCTTTAATCCAAGCTGAGACTAATAATATTATTGCAAAATTCATAACAGACAACAGGAAAATTCTTTTATTAACGACAAACAAGGCAAAGTCCGTTGCATTTTATATGTTGGTGTTCACTTAGTAACATAATTTAATATTTTTATATGACAATTTTACACACAAGATTTATATTAGGTAAAATGTAATGTGCGTTTGTTTGTTCCGTGTTTCAGGCTCGCTAAGACCAAATATAGTTTTTTAGCACCTCCCCTCCCCTCTCCTTTCTCCTCTCCCTCTCCCTACCCTAACCATTCCCCCACAGGGTGGCAACGCACTTGCGACTCCTCTGGTGTTGTTAGTGTCCATGGACGGTGGTGATCACTTGACAGCAGGTGACCCGACCCACATGTTCGTTTGCCACCGATGACATAAAAAAAAAATGAATCCTAACATTGGCGTATAATATATAAATGATGATGTTTATTTGCTTATATTAAATGCTTGCGATTCTGTACGCTTTTGTAATTACTTGTCATTCTAACAGTTATTTGTAAAAAATATTCAGCTATAACAAATTAGATATTACGTAATATTCTTTGAATTCAAAAGCACATATTAACTTTGTTTATCAGCTGAACGGTATAGAAGGTGATATGCTGCCTTCATCTAACAACTAGTCATATTAAAAACCAAATCCAAATTGTAAAATCCTTCCCCAAATAAAATACTTATGTCTGTTATCTTTATTTATGATCGGAAAACGTTATAGAAGTTGTAATTATCAATATGAGATATATAAAACACCCTAAATAGTCTAGTCTCATTAGGAGTTCACTTAAGAACCTTTAATAAAGAGAATATCTCCAGTAATTTAGCAGAACTGTATTTTATATTAATTTCCTTTCTTATTTCAACAGTGGACACGCTACTTCTGTTAAGGTAAAGCTTGGGAATAAGGAAGCTGTTATAAGGTTGGAGGCAAAGTCTATAACGACTGTCGAATTTCCATACAAATCGTGAACAGTAATTAAGCTTTTAAAAAATGTACTAGTACCTAATCATACTAATGATTGTTGATTAAGTTTTATTTGAATAAACATCTTCACTATTTTTAGTATTTTTTATTTATTTTGTATTTGAGTTGAAAGCTAGATTCTTCTGTCGAACTGACTACGCGAATTGGCAAATTTATACAAACATTCCACAAATGAATAAAATAATAAAACAATAATTACTAAAAACAAAGTAATTCTACTCTAACTTTTACCCACTCGTGTAGATTTGATCTTTCCCTCGGGAACAGTATATTCTGTCTGGCATCGGAAATATTCTCCTAGTATTCTATATACATGTATAATGAAAATACAGTTCCTTTGAGGCTACTTTTTATCAACACTACTGAACATATTGGCATAGGATTATGACCATTCTTATGAGCGAAATAGTTCTTTGATCACAGTATTAATAGAGAGAATTTATTTAAACAGTATTCAATTATACTTAATACATTATTTGTTTGTAATCTATACGTTTTAAATAAGAAGATTATTGCCAAACTGCCATTTTGTTTTGCAGTTCGTATGCACCTTCAGAAGCAAATATACCTTTTGTAGGTGGTAGAGCCACGTTGAAGCTATTACTGGTTTCAGCATGAATGGGTCGGCTCGCCCGGGGTAGTACCACCCTCTCACAGAACACCGACGTGAAGTAACAGTGCTTGCATTATTGCGTTTCGTTCGGTCAGTGAGAGCGACCAAATATATAATAGTTTTTTAGGTAATAGTGTTAGGTTTTATAACTAAGTCTCGAAGCACATTATCGATTTGTCGGATAGTGAGTTCAAGCACCATGTCAAACGGGTTTTAATGTCTAAAGGGTATAGGGTGGAATAGTATATAAACGATGGTGTCGTCTGGAAATGATGCCCCTCTCTGTGAATCCACTAAAAAGGAATGTAACTATTTAGGTTTTGTAAAAATATAACATGGAGAGATAAACCATATCGGCTTCTTGCCGGTTCTTCTCGATGTCTGGGTTGTTTTCCGAACCGGTGGTAGCTTTGACGGTCGTAAGCGCCTTCTCAGGTCTTAAACTGAATGAAGTATGTTTTGATTTTGATTGTTATGCTTCCACGCATTTAGTGATCTGATATCATTATGAAATTTTGCATACATATTGCCTATATCACCACCGTCCATAGACACTAGCAACGTCAGGGGAGTTGCAATTGCGTTGCCAGCCTGTGTATGGGGGAGGGGTAGGGAAAAGAGAAAGGGGAAGGGAAAGGGGGAAAGGAGGTGGGCCTCCGGCGCTCTCACTGACCGAACGAAACGTAACAATGCAAGCACTGTTACTTCACGTCGGTGTTATTTTGAAGGTGGTAGAGCCACGCTGTAGCTATTACTAGTTTCAGCATGGATGGGTCGGCTCGCCCAGGGTAATGCCTAGTACCTTCAGAAGAAATATATTAAGCCTGAGAGGTAAATCAAATAACACGAGCTACGACCAAGAGACTCATATTATAATTCAATGATTTTGAGAAGTATTGTCAATTTTTAGCTTATTACTGGTAAATACACACTTTACACTCTTTATTGTTAGACTGATTCATTATCATCATCCTACCCCTTATCCCACCTGAGTAGTGTCGGCACAACATGTTTTCCTCTTCCACTCTTCCCTGTCAGATGTCAACAAAGACAAAGAACAGGTGGGTCACTATAGATCCATAGACACTAGCAATACCAGGCACATTATCGATTTGTCGGATAGTGAGTTCAAGCACCATGTCAAGCGGGTTTTAATGTGTAAAGGGTATAGGGTGGAATAATATATGAACGATGGTGTCGTCTGGAAATGATGCCCCTCTCTGTGAATCCACTAAAAAGGAACGTAACTATGTCGGTGTTACTACAAAAAAGTTAAATACGTATTGAACCCTGGCTTTAAAAAGGTCTCACATTAAATGCACCGCGGTCGCTGAATGTTCGCCGCCATCTTGATCTTTTGTCTCGCTTTAGTTACGTTAGGCTAGACTTTGAAAAAGGATAACGCGAACTTGCCTCGGGCGAGCGCGGTGCACTTATTTGGAAACTTTTTTAAACCAAGTATTTTATACGTATTTAACTTTTTTGTAATAACACGGTTTTTAGGTTTTGTAAAAATATAACATGGAGAGATAAACCATATCGAGCTTCTTGCCGGTTCTTCTCGATCTCTGGGTTGTTTTCCGAACCGGTGGTAGCTTTGACGGTCGTAAGCGCCTTCTCAGGTCTTAAACTAAATGAAGTATGTTTTGATTTTGATTGTTATGCTTCCACGCATTTAGTGATCTGATATCATTATGAAATTTTGCATACATATTGCCTATATCACCACCGTCCATAGACACTAGCAACGTCAGGGGAGTTGCAATTGCGTTGCCAGCCTGTGTATGGGGGAGGGGTAGGGAAAAGAGAAAGGGGAAGGGAAAGGGGGAAAGGAGGTGGGCCTCCGGCGCTCTCACTGACCGAACGAAACGTAACAATGCAAGCACTGTTACTTCACGTCGGTGTTATTTTGAAGGTGGTAGAGCCACGCTGTAGCTATTACTAGTTTCAGCATGGATGGGTCGGCTCGCCCAGGGTAATGCCTAGTACCTTCAGAAGAAATATATTAAGCCTGAGAGGTAAATCAAATAACACGAGCTACGACCAAGAGACTCATATTATAATTCAATGATTTTGAGAAGTATTGTCAATTTTTAGCTTATTACTGGTAAATACACACTTTACACTCTTTATTGTTAGACTGATTCATTATCATCATCCTACCCCTTATCCCACCTGAGTAGTGTCGGCACAACATGTTTTCCTCTTCCACTCTTCCCTGTCAGATGTCAACAAAGACAAAGAACAGGTGGGTCACTATAGATCCATAGACACTAGCAATACCAGGGTAGTCGCAATTGCGTTGCCAGCCTCTGTATGGGGTAGGGGTAGGGAA
>MU159844.1:97041-115193 GCA_015888305.1 Antheraea pernyi | reverse complement strand
AGGGGAAGGGAAAGGGGGAAAAGAGTTGGGCCTCCGACGCTCTCACTGACCGAACGAAACGCAACAATGCAATCACTGTTACTTCACGTCGGTTTTCTATGAGTGGGTGGTACTACCCCGGGCGAGCCGACCCATTCGTGCTGAAACTAGTAATAGCTACAGCGTGGCTCTACCACCTAAATACTCTCGCGTAAATACGAGAGAAGTAGATAAGTAAATGGACTTAAGACATTCAGATGACTTTATTAATCACTGTTTTTTACATAAGCTTCCACGCAGACGAAGTCGCGAGCACAGCTAGTGATAAAATAAGAGCTGTCAACTTAGACTAGTGTTAGCGGGTATTTACATTTAAATGATGTCGGTCTGTAAACAAGGGTAAGATACTCTATTGTAATCAGACTTTTTTCAAGTAAGTATTCAATACGTATGTAACTTTTTTGTAATAACACGGTAAGGGTTTAAGTTCCATACAATCGAATGTAGACATTACGATGCATTGGTCAGCAGACTGTCTGGCAGCAAAAGTTTTAAAAGTATCGTATTTAAAAAAAGTGAACAATTACAAATTATTTAATGTATAATTACAATTTTAAATTTCATAATAACCGGTTGAGTAGTTAAGGTTTTAAAGAATAACAAACAGATAAACTCACATTCACATTCATAATATTAGTAAATATATATTAACTGCTTCCGTATTGTCTTAATTATTCCTTTGTCAAATTCTTTTGTTTAAAATATAATGAGACAGTGAAATTAATGATTACTTTGTCTATTTTGACGGCTGAAACGCTAATTGACTAACGATTTATCGATAGTTTTTGCACGTTAGTCAATTAGTCTTTCCGCCATCGGTTTATCGTTTGGCTGTGGATAATACAAACGATTTAAATTGCGACAACAATACATTTACAAGGAATAAATCCAGTCAAAGTGTCTCATTTTAAGTTTACATAAACTGGATTAACTATGTTGTAATTTTCTTTGTTTTTATATTTTAAAAAAGAGAAACAGACTTATCTAATGACCCGAATTGCGAATCGTTGCATGTATTCGACCTCCGACTGCCTTTTAAGGGCATAAACTAAATACAATATAATTAATTCTGTTTCGAAATAATACATTTAGAATATGGGTGTGCGAATATTGGAAAACATGTTGCGAAACATATCTGAAGGTCATGTGGTGTCGTCAAGTGAGTAAACGTGTCGCGTAAACAAAACAAATCTCCCATAGTCATAAAAATCGCAAAATGGTAGTCCGGTGAAGCTGTTAAGACCTTGCTTGGTAAATAGCGTAGTCAGGTCGAAAAAAAAAATGTGTTTTACTATACTTAATTTGTTCTTATGATATGGTCAGTGCCGGAATCAAACTTAGTCCTGCTCTTGCACCTTCTAAGAATGCCCCATTATTATTGAGATTTTGCATTAAGTTATTTTAATACACATAATTTTTTTTTTCTGATTACTCTGTTGATATCTTGGATCAATACGTATTACTACCTATATCTATACATATAATAAGAATGAAAATCTAACGTTTCTGTACTTTCTAGACTGTTGTCTGTCTGTTTGTTTGAACACGCATCAGTGTACGTCCGGAGTGGACGCTATAATCGAGCGTCGCGTTCGGCGTTCGTTTCAAACGTATGCCTTAATACGTGAGTGTCCCGAGTGGTGCGCGAGCGTCGCTCTTGGACGCTGGACGCACCGCCGAACGCAGATGCACTCAGGCCGTACACTCACTGCTAAAGTACTGCGTTCACGATAAAACCTTTCAAGAAATTCATAAAGGTCTAAACCTACAGTTAAAAATCTGTCACCAAGCACCTGTCGCTGTGTTTAAGCCGTCTTTAAACTTAGCACTTAGCGTGTGCACCATCTTAGATTGTCATTTAGCATTAGATAAGATTGTGGTCATAAATAAAACTTATAAGTTGTTAAAAAATTCGTTAAACGGTACAGACGTTCTCTTGTAGCGCCATCTAGTGAAGAGTTTTAATAAAATGTATACCATGAAAAAACACGTGTTAATTATACGGTTATAAATAGTTATCATCGCATTTTCTGGAGATCTGTAGTATTATATATTACTGTATCTTCTTTTTTGTTAGTTTATATGGACTGTGGTGTAAAATGTTTTTGTTTCTGCATAAATAATATTATATAGAACAACGGAGTAAATGTCAAATATTATTTTATTTTATTTATTTATCAATCTAAGTTATACCAAGAAGATACTTGGTTGATCTGATCTATATAAATAAAATGATAAATATCTGTCATTCTGTGCGCATTACGTAAAAACTATTCGATCAATTTCGATAGCTTTTTAATTTTGAAACGCATAAGTGCTTATCCAAACAAAAAGTGGAGGTAGTGATAAGAAATGTTGACGGAAGCAAAACTCAAAATAATCGAATTTAAACTGTGTCCTCTTTAGAATCTTCTAATTAATGATAGTCTGATTTATTTCATGATTTGTACACCTCTCTTTCAAGTCTATTGGCGCTCCGAATAATCTTTATATATAAATTTCTTCTGTGCGTGTGTATGTCACTGAACTCCTCCTAAACGGCTGGACTGATTGTAATAAGACTTTGTTTGCGTGTTCCAGTGGATCCCATGATAGTTTAAATTCACAATTGGACCCGGTAGGTGGCGTTGCGGTTGACTTTTAGGATTTTTTTAATTATCAAGGTAGGACAACGTCCGCCAGCTCCGCTAGTAATTATATACTTTTTCATAAGTACCTACAGTTTATTAATTAATGAAACATGTAATGGTCTACACAATGTTAATACAAAATATCAACATTAAATACAATATAATTAAGCGGTCGGTCACGCTTACTACCATACCATGACACGAAATTAGAAATTTATCTCCTGCCAAAAATACCGCTCAACGAGTTTTAAAAAGTTTTCGCCTTAAAAAAATATTACAATATATTTATTTAATACTAGCCGACCCGTGCCCACTTCGTTGAGCGGTAATACGTAAGCGTGGAATGGTTATTTTGCGCTAAAAGCTCTGAAAATACATAATTAAGGCAGCGTTCATAAGAAACGTTTTCGTTCGACCATTTTTCTCCGACTCCCCAGATATTATCCCCTACAACCTCACAAACTTTACCTCTTTATAATATTAGATTATAGATAATATAATCAGTTAATAGCTTCTGCCCGCGACTTCGTACGCGTGGAATAGTTATTTTGGGCTAAGACGCAGCGGAAGCTCTCAAAAGGAAAAAATAACCCGTTTATAAAATATTTTTCATTGTTGCTCCGCTTCTATTGTTCTTAGCGTGATGATATGTAACCTATAACACTCACAAATAACGTGGCTTTATATTGGTAAAAGAATTTTCAAAATCGGTGTAGTAGTTCCTGAGATTACCCCCTACAACTTCACAATTTCTATCTCTTTATAATATTAGTATATAGATTATAGCCCCTGCCCGCGACTTCGTCCGCGTAGTAATAGTTACTACTCTGGGCTAACAATGACACACAGCAGAAGCTCTCAAAAAGAAAAAAACATCCCGATTTTGAAACATTTTTCATCTGTGCTCCGCTTCTGTTGGCCTTAGCGTGATGATATATAGCCTATAACCATTCTCGATGAATGAGCTATATAACACTGAAAGAATTATTCAAATCGGACCAATAGTTCCTGAGATTACCCCTTACAACGTCACAAACTCACAGACCCACAAACTGTACCTCTTTATAATATTAGTATAGAAGAAGTATAGATAATGGTGGTATTTTACGTAATATAGTTCGACTATTGCACACAAGTCAAGTGGATGGGTAATAATACCACGGAACATGAATCTTATACTGACTTCCCACAAAAACTCCCTGGAAAGTTCTAACAGAGGGGCCACAATCTTGAAATAATCACAAGGCGCTTGTAGTACTGTTATCTTCTTGACAATGTCAGTAATTATCTAGCTGTTTCAAACTGTTTCAGTCCGCGGTGCACTTTCAATTTTGGTATTTTATCATGGCACCTTAACCTAGCTAGCTATTCGAATACAATACGTAGTCTATACATAGAAACACGTACAAGTATACTAGTTAGATAGGCACATATATTAAAACGTACACAAGATGGACCTGTGTATGCTGGGAATTCTCACCTCGCCCCACCCCTGTTTTAATGAAACCAAGACTAAATGCTACTTGAGAATATGCGAGGATGATGTGTGTTCAAACAAACAGATAGACATTCCTAAAATGATTGAAATGTATTTTATCACTTACTAGCCTCTGCCCGTGACTTCGACCGTGTGGAATAGTTACTTTGGGCTAACGCCAACACGCAGCGGAAGCTCTCAAGAGGAAAAAAAAACATTCTTCATTAGTGCTCCGTTCCTATTGGTCTTATCGTGATGATATAACCTTTATATAGCCTATAACCTTCCTCGATAAATGAGCTATATAACAATTTTTCTTATAGAGCGAGTAGTTCCTGAGATTACCCCCTTCAACGTTACAAACTTTACCTCTTTATAATATTAGTATAGATTGCAAGATACCTGCAAACAATTTTGTTAACAAAAATCTAAAAAGTACATATATGTTAAATTTATATTCTTGTCATTTACATTCATGTATAGATATAGGATTCTTATCATCAATTAGTGTGTTAGTCATTACATTAAAATTTATACATTATCATTGTTAACTAGCTTTTGCCTGCGTTTTTGCGCATTATGTAGATTTCAGCTATCCCTCGGAAAGAGTACATTTTTTCTGGATGAAATGTACTCTTTTGTACCCCTAACAACGCGTATAAAAATTTCATGAAGACCAGTTGAGTATTTAGGTACGAAAGCGTAATAAACAAACAAAGAAACTACATTCTCATGGTTACATTTAACATAATATAATATAATAATATCAAAACAAATATTAATAAAGAACAAAGAGTACCAAGTTAAAATTTGTTCTAAGACTTTCAAAAGTACTTAAACGTAATAAACCTAGACTAGGAAAGCTACAAGGGGCGACCCGGAGTTAATAGCCTTCGATAATAAAAGTCCCCAATGACTCGACCGACTCGCCTTTTATACCATTCTGTCAAGCCCCAAACGGCCGATAACTTTCGACCAATGGCGTCACAGGTCATTAGTAACACCCCCGATGTAGTCAATAGTACGGGTAGTGTTAACAATATTGTTTAGAAACATAAACAACAAGATCAAGTCGTGGGTATCAACTAGGTTTCAGAATCAGTCGCTAAATAGTGTCCTATAAGGTGCTTAACCTGTTTACCATTTTAGGCTACATTGTCATTATAAACTAGTTGATACCCACGACTTGATCTTGTTGTTTATGTTTCTAAACAATATTGTTAACACTACCCGTACTATTGACTACATCGGGGGTGTTACTAATGACCTGTGACGCCATTGGTCGAAAGTTATCGGCCGTTTGGGGCTTGACAGAATGGTATAAAAGGCGAGTCGGTCGAGTCATTGGGGACTTTTATTATCGAAGGTTATTAACTCCGGGTCGCCCCTTGTAGCTTTCCTAGTCTAGGTTTATTACGTTTAAGTACTTTTGAAAGTCTTAGAACAAATTTTAACTTGGTACTCTTTGTTCTTTATTAATATTTGTTTTGATATTATTATATTATATTATGTTAAATGTAACCATGAGAATGTAGTTTCTTTGTTTGTTTATTACGCTTTCGTACCTAAATACTCAACTGGTCTTCATGAAATTTTTATACGCGTTGTTAGGGGTACAAAAGAGTACATTTCATCCAGAAAAAATGTACTCTTTCCGAGGGATAGCTGAAATCTACATAATGCGCAAAAACGCAGGCAAAAGCTAGTTAACAATGATAATGTATAAATTTTAATTTAATGACTAACGCACTAATTGATGATAAGAATCCTCTATCTATACATGAATGTAAATGACAAGAATATAAATTTAACATATATGTACTTTTTAGATTTTTGTTAACAAAATTGTTTGCAGGTATCTTGCAATCTATACTAATATTATAAAGAGGTAAAGTTTGTAACGTTGAAGGGGGTAATCTCAGGAACTACTCGCTCTATAAGAAAAATTGTTATATAGCTCATTTATCGAGGAAGGTTATAGGCTATATAAAGGTTATATCATCACGATAAGACCAATAGGAACGGAGCACTAATGAAGAATGTTTTTTTTTCCTCTTGAGAGCTTCCGCTGCGTGTTGGCGTTAGCCCAAAGTAACTATTCCACACGGTCGAAGTCACGGGCAGAGGCTAGTAAGTGATAAAATACATTTCAATCATTTTAGGAATGTCTATCTGTTTGTTTGAACACACATCATCCTCGCATATTCTCAAGTAGCATTTAGTCTTGGTTTCATTAAAACAGGGGTGGGGCGAGGTGAGAATTCCCAGCATACACAGGTCCATCTTGTGTACGTTTTAATATATGTGCCTATCTAACTAGTATACTTGTACGTGTTTCTATGTATAGACTACGTATTGTATTCGAATAGCTAGCTAGGTTAAGGTGCCATGATAAAATACCAAAATTGAAAGTGCACCGCGGACTGAAACAGTTTGAAACAGCTAGATAATTACTGACATTGTCAAGAAGATAACAGTACTACAAGCGCCTTGTGATTATTTCAAGATTGTGGCCCCTCTGTTAGAACTTTCCAGGGAGTTTTTGTGGGAAGTCAGTATAAGATTCATGTTCCGTGGTATTATTACCCATCCACTTGACTTGTGTGCAATAGTCGAACTATATTACGCGACCACCGAGTAACACACTATCCATCGCCGGTTGCCGCTGTCATGCCTGCGAAAAGCTGGATATGCACAGGCTGATCCCGAAACGCGACCCGCAGAAGCGAATCACTATGACGGGCTTTTTCGCCATATACATGGTGGTTGTGACTCAGTCAGGCTGTAAAACCCTACCACCCCGATTTCGCCATAGCTTCGTTGGTTATTCAGCAGGGTGCACCACGTGCAGGTGGGGTTGGCTTGGGTGTCTCAAGTCTTATGATGTTATTCATCATTGTTAACTAGCTTTTGCCTGCGTTTTTGCGCATTATGTAGATTTCAGCTATCCCTCGGAAAGAGTACATTTTTTCTGGATGAAATGTACTCTTTTGTACCCCGAACAACGCGTATAAAAATTTTCACGAAGACCAGTTGAGTATTTAGATACGAAAGCGTAATAAACAAATAAAGAAACTACATTCTCATGGCTACATTTAACATAATATAATATAATAATATCAAAACAAATATTAATAAAGAACAAAGAGTACCAAGTTAAAATTTGTTCTAAGACTTTCAAAAGTACTTAAACGTAATAAACCTAGACTAGGAAAGCTACAAGGGGCGACCCGGAGTTAATAGCCTTCGATAATAAAAGTCCCCAATGACTCGACCGACTCGCCTTTTATACCATTCCGTCAAGCCACGAACGGCCGACAACTTTCGACCAATGGCGTCACGGGTCATTAGTACCCGATGTAGTCAATAGTACGGAAATTGCTAACAATATTGTTAAGAAACATAAAAAACAAGATCAAGTCGTGGGTATCAACTACTTTATAATGACAATGTAGCCTAAAATGGTAAACAGGCTAAGCACCTTATAGGATACTATTTAGCGACTGATTCTGAAACTGGTTTCATCAAGTTACACGCCGACACGAGCCGGCAAATGTAATCCGTCGTTCATAAACATACGATCGTTATAATAGCTCCATGTATAGTTAAAACAAAACATAAAGACCATGATAAAAGTATAATTAAGCCAGATAAATCGAGATCAAAATACTAAAGCATTAAAAGATAAGGTAACGGTGCAAGTTTTATCTATAAATCCGTTATCATAAACCTTGACGTAATATTAATCGTTTTACCGATAGAGGGTAGGTAGTGCATTAGAGAAGGTGAATTATTAGTTCGAGTCATTTAACGTGGTACTTTATACGTTGGCATATGAGAATCAGCGTAATATTTACATGAGAGATTACATTTAGAGATTTACATTCAGAGGTGGTAGGGCCAGGCTGAAACTATTACTGGTTTCAGCAAGAATGGGTCGGCTCGCTCGGTGTACTACCATCCTCTCGCAGAAACCCGACGTGAAGTAACAATGCTTGCATTGTTGAGTTTCATTCAGTCTGTGAGAGCGCCAGATAACCTGCCTCCCTTCCCCCTCTTCCCCTGGTGTTGCAAGTGTCTATGGACAGTAGTGATCCCTTAACATCAGGTGACCCACATGTTCGTTTGGTTCCTATGATATAAAAAAAAATCTATGACTTAAAAACAAGTTCAAATCAATTGAGAATAGCAAACAAGAACATGAATACCCATCGCAATGATAGTGTAACGTCCTTAACCGAATTACGCGGTGATGGAATACTGATTGTTAAAAATAATAAGATAAGGTTTTGATGTCCTCTTGGATTATTCAATTAATTAAATCTATATACCTACATAATTTAAAAAAAATGTAAACCTAAAACAGACACGTGTCTGTACTTTGAGGTATTTGCGAAAAAAATTGTTGCTGGTATCTTGGAATAAATAAGTAATAAAATACATAACTAAGTATTAAAATATATGTCAATCATTTTTTGAAATGTCTGTCTGTCTATTTGTCTGAACACGCGTCACTGCTAAAGTAATGCTTTCACGATAAAACCTCAGAAGGAGAAGTAAATTGACTTGTATTATGATTGAAGGTAACATTCAGATGATTTTATTAGTCCCTGTTTTTTTACATTAGCTTCCACGCGGACGGAGTCGCGGGCACAGATAGTACTTTATAAAATTTTAAAGACTACTTGAGTGAATATAACATTAATAAGAACTGAAATATTTTTAACTAGCGGCCCCGCATTCGTTGTCCCTCCCTGACTATAAAAAAAACCTTGACAAATTATATACTAAAACCTTCCACATTAATCACTGTATCCACTGGTAAAAACCACATGAAAATCCGTTCAGTAGTTTTTGACATTATTGCGAACAGACAGACAGACAGACACGGTGGGTGGCTTTGTTTTATACTATTTAATGAAGATTCATCATGCCGTTAGTAACGATGTTAAATTTATTTATTGTTTGGCTACTTAGTGACTAAAAGTGTACCTTACTTGTATACATTTTTTTATTATCGTCGATTGATTGATAACTGTTTGTCGCTGCGAGATTCTATTTATATGAAAACGTGCAGCGGACAAAAATTTGTTATCTTTCAGCAGCACCCGGGGAGCACGTGTAGGGGAATGGGGAGGTACACTTCCTGCGGACTCATTGTTAAATAAAGACGACGCATTTAATCCAAATGAGTACGCTTTTAGTCACCATCATCTTCTTACCCTTATCCCACCTAAGTAGGGTCGGCACAACATGTTTTCCTTTTCCACACTCGCCTATCACTTTGAGTATACAAATAAAACATTATTTTTTGACATTATCCCATAACCTCTCATAGTAGTCCTATTTAAATATATATGACAATTTTAATTCCAGTGTTTCCTGACACTAACGGTCTCAATGAATATCATCGGACATGGAAGTATCATTGGATTTTCTGCCATATTGATACCAGCTCTGCGAAGACCAGATTCACACATACACGCGACCACCTCCGAAGAGTCATGGATTGGTAAGTATTTATGTATTAACTTTACGAGCATATTACGAGATGTAATAACTTACAGAAGGAATCAGAAATATTCTACATCCACATATTACCCTTTGTGGTAAGGGGACATTCAATTTTTATGTTAGCAGGAAAGGTATTTCCAGGGGGTATTTGAGGTACTTACTTTTGATAACATAAGTGATGGGTGATTTGGATTTGTAGGTCTAATATGTGAGGCACGCAGTCTTATCCACTGGGCTACTATCAGCCTAGTAGCGAACAGTGTAAGTCAATTCGTCTATAGACTATAAATTCCTTGTTTCTAGGCTTGTTAACTGCTATCCATGAATCAATAAGAAAACCAAAACAAATTAAAAATGCTTATATAAAGTATTGATTACTCCTTCTAACCAGTAGGAGGATGTAGTCAGGAATTACAATAATTCTGCTTGTGTAATGTATACTTGAGCGCTGGCACCTAAAGAAAACATCGTGAAAAAACCATATCATATGCATATTCTTAATGGTGGTAGAGCCACGCTGAAAAACTATTATTGGTTTCAGTATGAATGGGTCGGCTCGCCCGGGGTAGTACCACCCTCTCATAGAAAACCGACGTCAAGTAACAGTGCTTGCATTGTTGCGTTTCGTTCGGTCAGTGAGAGCGCCGGAGACCCATCTCCCCTCCCCTCTCCTCTCCCTTTCCCTCCCCTAACCCTTCCCTCCGAAAGATGGCAACGCACTTGCGACTCCTCTGGGGTTGTTAGTGTCCATGGATGGTGGTGATCACTTAACAGCAGGTAACCCACCTGTTCGTTTGCCACCTATGACATAAAAAAAAGCATGGTGGTAGCGGTTTTTAAACTAAATTCTGCCTAACTTTCCACTACCTTGAAATTGAAATTCTGCCCCAAGCGAGTGTATTCCAAGTAGCTACACTTAAGAGTCAATCCTTTTAGATTTAGCGGGCCCATCTCAGGCCACGTGGTCCTTATTAAACGCTACTACCTAAACCTTTTCAATATTACATTAAAAACAAAAGCTTTGTACTTCTTTAAACGTTATCAAGTCGTTGGAAATCCATAATTTGAAGGGGAAATTAAAAAGGGAAACACACTATGCATAGATATTTGAATTGATTTATAGTAAAACTGCTATACAAACATATAAGGACTTGGCAACTTGCTGATAAGTTTTCAATAGAACGAAATTGTTAGCTAAAATATACTATAATCATTCGATTAGAGGAAATTTAAAATCGTTGTAGTATTTGAGTTTAAGATATTAATCGACGCTTGGCTGCTGATTCGTCATTGATTCAATGTAACATGGAAGTTTTAGAGAATAGAGGTGGACTTTGAAATGCAATTTAATAACATATACTATTTCCCTTATTTCAGCTTCCATCATCGGATTCGCCCTTATTCTGGGGAGTATTATCATCACAATTCTGCTGGACAACATCGGAAGGAAGAAGTCGCATTTATTGACAATTTTCCCAGTTTTAGTTGGATGGCTTATGGTACTCCTAGTCAACAATGTGGCTGGCCTTATCGCAGCGAGGTTTCTCCAGGGAGTAGCCATGGGTATGCTGGGTCCTCTTGGGTCAATAATCATAGGTGAAATGACTGATCCCAAAAATAGAGGAATGTTTTTAACATGTGTCTCCTTATCGCTTACCCTTGGCGTTTTATTCTCACATGCATTGGGCACGTTTTTCAGCTGGCAACAGAGTGGTTTAATATGTTCTTTTACAACATTCACCAGCTTATGCCTCATGATATTTACTCCAGAGTCACCATCTTGGTTGATCTCTAAAGGACGGTATGAGGAAGCCAGTGAAGTATTCTACTGGCTGAGAGGAAAGTCTGAGACTCAAGAAAGGGAACTCGAAAGGATGATTGTCGCTCAAAAAATAGCTCGGTCTTCAAGCATAATTGATCAGAAATCTTCAGTGAAAACAAGTCTGAAGAGATACTTTAAGCACTTGAGTGAAGCCGGCAAGAAGCCAGAATTCTTTAAGCCTGTAATCATTATGTGCTTCTTGTACATTATGTTTCAATTCGCTGGTATTAACGTGATAAGTTCTTACGCAACCGACATTATAGGGCAAGTCGTTGGCCCTGAAGCAAACGCTAACTTTTTAATGGTAGCGTTAGATATTGAGAGACTGATCTGTAACCTTATTGCTGTTTACTTGATGAAGACGTTGAAAAGAAGGACATTATTGTTCAGCAGCGGCGCGGTTTGCGTGCTGGCATATCTTGGGAAAAGCTTTTATGTTTATTCAAAACAGAACAATCTTCTACCGTACGACAGTCAGTGGATTCCTATATTTTTAATAGGTCTTTATATGTTTTCTTTAACTGTTGGTATATCTTCAATTCCATTTGCAGTATCAGGAGAGATATTCCCCTTAGAGTACCGAGCTTTGGGAGGTGGTGTGAGTTATATAGCTTTATCAATGAATTTCTTCTTGGCTGTCAAATGTTTCCCAGTTCTGACAAGCGCTATGGGTTTATCTCTAACTTATTTATTGTACGCCGCTGTTGTAACGGCTTGCATGACAGTAATCTGGTTTATGATGCCAGAAACAAAGGACAGAACACTTCAGGAGATTGAGGATGGCTTCCGTGGATATTCACCTCAGGACAGCAAGAGCGCGGAGCCTCTGAACGGTGTAAATGGAGGTGAAATGTTGCGTAGATGTAGTTCTCACATACTCTATTAAGGTGCAATGTACTCATAGAATTTATTAGGTGCAATTTCTGTAATTTTACCTTGAAGATCAACCGCTGAACATAATGCAATATTGTTTTCTTCTTCAGTCTCATGGCTAATCATTAATAACTTACTATAGTCTCAATTTGATTTTATGTGGTTACAAAGAAATATTTTGTTAATAACTTTTCCAAAATATTTAGATTAAGTATTAGACCATATATCAAATGACACAGCATTGTTAAAATTATATTGTTATTTATTTCATACTTTAAATTGCTACTTATTCGTTAAAGTTACTTATTTAAAACATGTATTTTGTGAAGTAAATGTTCTAAAAATATCAATATTTGTGTCTTGGTCTAGAATATTTTCCTAGAAGAAAGAAAATTACGCAATTCTGCATATTACTATTAAAAGAACGAGTACGTAAATTGATTTATTAATATTTTTAAAATAAAGCTCACTTAAGCTGTTCTTCCTATCCTTGACAAGCAATATGTTTTTTTATTTGAAATTGTTAAAAGGTAAATGAATTTATAAAATAATTACTATTTAGGATATTATACTATTTGTAAGAAAGATAAACATATCAATTTAATGTAACAAATTAATCTCAAAATAAAACAAATACATTATTTTTTTAATCTATTCTGTATTTTTATTGATAATCAAATTATTTTTACAAAAATACATTTCGTTTCATCCTGATAGAATCTCGACATAACTACGGGGCCAGCTTTTTAAAGCCGCAGAGCGTTTCCTATAATTTTCATAGGACCGTCATCCACCTTCCACCTTTCCCATCTCTAACATCCTCTCGTTTTCACACGGATCTACTACTCTCACATCATTTTTAACACCCCTGAAGTGACATTCGATCTCATATAGCGTTTTTCCTTTAGTTTCCGGTAAGAGAAAATAAAGAAAAACTCCACAAATTGTTATAAAGACGGCGTAAACACAGAAAGTACCATTAATTCCGATGTTTTCGAATGAAGACGGAGCAGTTTTGACCACAACGAAGAACATGATCGAGAGAAACATTCCAGAGATACCACTGCCCAAACTCCTATACGCCAATGGGAATATTTCACCAGCTATTGCCCAAGGTATGGGTAAAATACCGAGCGTTTTGCCAAATATATACATAAGTGTTGGTATTACAGGGGTCCATCTATATTCGTCTGGTATATAACCGAAATCTCGAAGGTATAAAAGAAGAGCAGTCGTGAGTAAGGATATAACGCTGATAATAATGCCGAGGAACAGAACAGTTCTTCGATTTAACTTGTTCACTACAACGCAAGCCAAAACTGCTGTTATAAATCTCACTACATCCACCATCAGCATGCTTATATACGAATCTATCATTCCACCGGTCACATCATCCATCATTGGCACCGTATACGAGGGCACAACAGTCATTCCTGAAACCTGGAAAAGCACGAACATGAACATCATTATTGTAGTTGGCTTGTAGAATTCCGGTTTCTTTGCTATGTCCAAATACATTCGTAATTTGGACACTTTCACTGACGAGGATATTATATGCGTCTGCTTCTTCTGGCTTTGGAGTAGAATCTCCAGTTCTTTTTCCGAATCGTGATTGTAACCCCGCAACCAGCGGAATGATCTCCTGCACTCATTGTTTAGGCCTTTGGAGGCGAGGTATGGCGGTGTCTCTGGTGTTAAAGATATCAAGACCAGAGACAGTGCGTAGCAGCTTCCACATGCTAATGCAGCTGGTCGCCAGTATAGTAAGGTACCGAATATATGTGCGATTAACATTCCAGTAGCGAAGGAGAAGGCGATGGTCGCAAGGAAAGCGCCTCGGTGCTTTGGTGACGAGTACTCTGCGATGGAAACAGGAGCCGATGCAGCTTGCAGACCCATTCCAAAACCCTGGAAATTACCGATAAAAATCTCAATAATTTGTCTATTTTATCATAGTCATTTATAAAAACGTTATAGGTGTAGTATATCTCGTAAAATAATGTTTATATTTTTTACACATAAAAATTTAGTCTGTAAAAGTGTCTTAGTGTACGTCCAAAGTGGACGATTAAGTCGATCGTCGAGCGTGGCGGGGAGTGCTGCGTTCGTTTCAAACATATACATTAACACGTACATAGGTGTCCAGAGATAGTCTGGTGAAGCTGTTGAGACCTTGTTAGGTTAATAGCGTAATCAGTTCGAGAAAAAAACAGTGTTCAGAGTGGCCCGCGAGCGGCGCTCTTGGCCGCTGCACGCCCCGCCGAACGCAGATTCACTCAGGCCGCACACTAATGTTTCGGCATATGAATAATTTCTATACAAGATTTGACTGTTTATCCCCACGATTTGCAACCTTTAGGAAGCTGTGTAACAGGCTGTTGTACAGTGTGTAATGTTGTTGACAAAAATAAGGTTTGTTTTATACATTTATAAATTACTAAAGTTACAATAATCGGAATAATACAGTTAAAGAAAAGTTTTAGCTTGAACTAAAACGATCTTTCTTTATATAAATTGTAATAGCATACAGATCTTAAAATTTCGTGGTTGAATTAGTAGTCCGATGAAGCTGTTAAGACCTTGTTAGGTTAATAGCGTAGTCAGATCGAAAAAATAACGTGTTTTAACACTTTTAGTTATTAGTTTTCATTTATGGAAATAACGGTAAAATTTTATGTGTTTCGAAAGGCACAAATCATTTTTCGGCGTTAAATTTTGCAGGCCGAATGAAGATCTGTGACGAGTCATATCCGGCTCGCGAACCACGTGATACTAATTAGAATGTTTCCAAATTGGTAGATATTATTTTTTAAAACTTATGTGATTTTTGTTACTGTGGAAAAAAAACGAGGCATAACTTGAATCTTTAATTTATTAAGAAGAACCCCCTAATCAAATAGCTTTTCTATTAGTTTTAAATACATTTTTTTATACAATTTACTCAGCCTGCAAATTGCGTAAAACGCATTCTTTTGTAAGTTTGATCCTCCTTTAGCATTCAGTTATCTATAAAAGAGCTAATAAGATCCAGTTTCTAAACTTAACCTTTTCTTGCTTATTAATGTATAAAATTATTGATTTCATTAAAAAAAAACATTATTTTTACCTGCTCAAGCTACACTACTAATAATAGAGGAAATAGTTATTAGTTTTGACGATCGTTTAACTCTCAACAATACATAAAGAAAAATTTGGTCCAACATTCACAGTTCAAAAGTTACGAGTTTCCGAATCTAATTTTTTATATATATTCACAATGACTTATAGAAATATTAACCGCAATATAAAGAAGTTTACAATTTTATACGAAAATAGCTTCTGCCCGCGACTTTGTCCGCGTGGAATAGTTTCTTTGGGCTGACGCTAACATGCAGCGGAAGCTCTCAAAAGGAAAAAAAAACGAATTGGAAACATTCTTCATTAGTGCTCCACTGCTATTGGTCTTAGCGTAATGATATACAGCCTATAGCCTTTCTCAATAAATAAGCTATCTAACACTGAGATAATTTTTCAAATCGTGTTGATAGCACAGCGGGCGAAGCCACGATTAACAGCTAGTCTAAATCAAAATAAATTAAATTACTTTTTATAAGGTTTGCTATCTGCTAGTGAAAGTCCCGTGAAAAGCCGTCTAACCGTTTTGTATGTAGATAGCACTGCGGGCGAAGCCACGGTTAACAGCTAGTATAGACTAAAATTGCTTGAATTACTTTTTATAAGGTCAGCTATCTGCCGGTAAAAATCCCGTCAAAATCGGTCCAGCCGTTTCGGAGATTACCCGTAACAAACAGACAGACAGACCGATAAAAATTTTAAAAGGTACATTTTTGTTATCAGTAGCGTGTATACTTTCGTACCCAATCAGTAAAAGAAATTATTTTGATATTACATACAGACACTCCATTTTTATTATATGTATAGATGACATAAGGAATGGGGAGTCTTTTTTTTAATATATTGATTTAAGTGGTTAAAATATAACGAATAGTTGTCCATTAGTTGGAAAAGATCTGCTATCTAAGAGCTATTTCGGCGTGAGCTGTTAGTCCTTTACAGTTATACGATAATGTATTGTGTAATAATCATTTATGAAGAGTTATATAGTTAATTTACAATTTTTATCATGTTACCAGTAATTTCATGAAGTAAACTAAAGTCTGGCTAACGAATATAGATACAAGCCTTTTAATTTATTACTAGTGGGCGCCCAGAGGTCGACATTCGACTATAGTTCATTGATTTTTTAAAGTTTGAATTTTATTAGGGTCAATATCATTGTTGAATGTAGAATGAAAAAGGGTAATTGGAACGTAAGAGTAAAATAATACATACAGTCGAGCATAGCAACCTCCTTCATAACCTTTTTTAAAGTCCTTTATTGACAGATGTCAAAATGTCTTTTTTAATTACATGTGTGTATATTTTGTGTAAAATTGAAGCATAGTGTGAATAATGCATATTTTAATTAATTTGATGTACTTCTAATGCATTTTATATAAAATAAATAGCTTTCTGCATTTCTCCTCCATATAAACTTTAACTATGCAAAATTCCGTTAAAAAAGTTTAGGCTTCACGTATTAATATAATGATATTTAATTTCATTCCATTTCGTTCTTTTAGCTCAGTTCCGTTCAATTCTATTCATTTTTATGCCATTTAATATCATTATCACTATATATTATGAAACAAAGTCCTCTGCCGCGTCTGTCTGTCCTGTCGCGATAAATTCAAAAATTACTGAACACATTTTTATGCGTTTTCCACCAGTAAATAAACTGATTTCTGAGAAAGGGTTAGATATATAATTCGTCAAAGATTTTTTTATTATCAGGACGGGATAACGTCCGCCGGGCCCGTTAGTATTTTATATCAACCTTCATATCACAATCACGGTTATTGGGCGTAATTTTAAAGTGCCAATTGCGAACACATACACACATGGCGACCATTTGCGAAGACAAGATTGTGGTATTCGGTAATGCGATGGAATATATTCAGATCATGGCTTAAAATGTACGTGTTTCAAATGTGAATAAAACAATTACAATTTGAGTGCGTGTGATGTTTAAATTCAAACAAAAATAACAGAGGAAAGAAGATTAATTCAAACAACGTAATAGTTATTTATAATTGTGTAGCTACATTCCAAAATGAGCTAAATCCAATTTTAGCCGTTCATATAAGATGTTTAATTTTATTAAGAATTCCAGTCTTTATACAACGAAAACGAAGTTCACATTTTGTCGTCCACAAGGTCTATCGTTTTTTTTTATGATCCTCATATTCTTTATGTGCAAAATTTGAAGATCTTGAAAAATAACGTAAAATATTAGGTTACCTATGAAATTTTGCCGTTTTGTATGAAAAAATGTAAACGATTTTTTTTCATGCATTTTTTATATGTATTAATCGAAGTAATCACCCATGCAATCAATGCATCTTTGCCAACGCAGTGGCAGTTTATTGATGCCCTTCTTAAATAAATCAGCTGGACGGGAGGCAACAAATTCTTCAAAGGCATTTTGTACTGCCTCTCGGCTATTGAAATTTTTTCCCGTCTAGGAGTTATCCAAATTCTGGAAAAAGTAGTAGTCTGTAGGCGCAAGGTCTGATGAGTAGGGCGGATGACGGAGAACTTCCAACCCCAGTACTTGTAACTTGGAGACCGTCTGTTGTGCAGTATGAGGTCGTGCGTTGTCGTGCAGGAGCAGCGGAGACGAGCGATTGAGCAATGCTGGTTGGAGATGTGCCAGCTTCTCCATCATTGTGTTCAGTTCTTCACAGTACACATCTGC
>MU159844.1:78453-96842 GCA_015888305.1 Antheraea pernyi | reverse complement strand
TTTCATCGTAGGTAACAATGCGGTTCAAAATTCCTTCATTTGTGTGCCTATTGAGCAGTGCAAGGTACGTCTCGGCACCCATTTGTCAAGCTTTTTTACCTTGCCGATTTGACGCAAATGGACCAATATTGTTTTAACGTCGAAAGCTGCTGCTAATTCAGACGTAGATTGTGTATCATCAGCTTCCACAATCGCCTTTAATTCGTCATTGTCGACCAAAGTCTTCGGACGACAGCGAGGTTCATTTTTCAGGTCGAAATTCTCAGAACGGAAGCGAGCAAACCAATAACAGGTGGTGTGTTGGTTTGTAGTGTTAGCTCCGTATACGTCGTTGATGTTGCGTGCCGCTTGTGCCGCGTTGCTGCCACGACGGTACTCATATTCCATAACTACTCGAATTTTTAACGTATCCATGATGACAAAAAAGATTAAAATGCGATGAAAATGTAACACTAATCAATAAATAAATGACTACTTTTAGAAAAAGAATTCCATGTTTTTAAAATAAAATGAATTAGTAATTAGAATTCTTAGCCAAACAAAAATTATTTCGATTTGAATTGGCCAGTACTGCAGAACGGCAATTTCATAGGTAATATTATTAGGAAGGGCTAAAATTGGATTTAGCTTAAATTGAAATGTAACGAATCATTTTTGATGTGAAACATCTATAGGAGTGGGTAAACTTGATTTTGGTTCGGCGCAACGTGGCGACTAAAAACACAAACTTTGCACTATTAACGAAATACTCAAAAACCTTTTCAACCCTATCTGTATACACATAAGATCCAAATTGTTTTATAGGCAACTCGTTTACGCGTTACGAGCCGACGGCCTAGCGCCCTTTGAAAAATATCGCCAAACGCACCGCGCCTGCGTCTAGTTGAATTTTTGTATTTAATAAAAATGAATATTTATGTAATAAAATAAATAAAACAGTCATTCTTTAATGGAACAAATTTGTAATGCTTTATCTTTTCATGTGTTTTTTTATGCACATAACTTACACAAAACAATATCGATGTTTCACATCTGCCAGGCGTCCCGTGACGGCTAAATTTTTGTTAGGATAGTGTGACACTGATGTTTGGATTTTATGTTTGGCATTCATACTTGCAGATTATTACTGCCATTGTGGAGTAGGTAATAATATTAAAAGTGACTTGCGATCATTTCAATTTTCTAACTAGATAGTGACCCCTTGTGACAACTTTCCAGGGACTTTTTGCGGCATCTCAGAATTTATGCTCCGTGGTATTATATTCCATCCTCTTTACTTATGCACAATAACCGAATTATAATACGTAAAAGTGCCACTAATATTACAAAATATATAGTCACATAATACAAGATTATGTTAATATAAAAGCCACTACATGTCATAGGTACTAAGATTTTACTAAAACTTCTTTAGGATACGTTCAGAATCCTTAATTATTATATTCTATCTGCGCTGTTTAATCTATGCCGGCAATACCGTTCGATAGACATTTCCGGACGGCGTACACAGTTTGCGTTGCTTATATACAAATAAGGCGTTGTATTCTTTGACATTTAATAACCTCAAATACCTTGAGCGTAATGGGAATTTTTTGCTAGCTTTTTTAAATTCAAAGATCGACTGTATAAATTGATATACGAACCAGTTTGACGAGTAAATATTTCAAGTATTTACGAAATGATATCATTGTCCTTCATTGAGTTGTTGAATTAATTTTATGATAAAATCGATCTAGCTCAATGACTTACCTTAAATAAAATGAGGTCGTGTGTTTTGCCGTTTGATTTTTTAAAGTTTATATGCATTTCTCTATTGCAAATTTTTTATACAAACTAGCAACTGAGGGGTGGCTTTGCAGGGGCTTTTAAATATTAATTACTTTGATTTCATGTCATGACTATGTATATTTTACGGTCTCTACTATTGATATTTTTATATACTAGCAATTTTCTATTGTATGAAATGTCTTGAAAATCGGTTGAAATTATTCTTATTTTATATCTAAAATTTCTAACAAATTTTATATCGTATCAATTTTAGAATGGCAAATACTTCACACGTACAAAATGTCACCATAATAGCTTACATTACAAACATTTAAGAATTAAATACATTAATGTTTTTTAATAAAATTAAAAAATCTTGTCAATCAAACTATTTGTTTATTACATTGATTAGATTTAAGTGTATGTATTTTTTATTAATTTGTTGCTATTCTAATAAATTATAGAATGTTCGTAATTGTATATGTGACTGTGAGTAATAACAGAATTGATACGACATTAAGCTAAAGGATTAGTCGAATAGACATAAAATTACTGAGAGCCACAAGTAGGTAATAAGAAACAAATCAGATCAACTGTTATTGTTTTATAATTTACTAGTTAGAATAAGTAAATAAGTAAACCTGTATATATAAAGTAATAGACGCACAAACTACCGTATTTGCGGGGTGATAGGGTTTTACAGGCCGACCGGGTCGCAACATGTTTATGGCGAAAAAGCCCGTCATAGTGATTCGCTTCTGTGGGTCGTGCATATCCAGCTTTTTGCAGGTCGGCATGACAGCAGTGAAAGGTGATGCATAGTGTGTCACTCGGTGGTCGCCATTGTTTTTGGATTGTACTTGTAACATATGTAGGTAGATATAGGTAATGTCATATTTTAGTTTTAAGTTGTCATCTTTCTGTCTCAACAACAACATACGTCTTGCAGTACGGTTGAGTTTCCTTGAGCTCCCTAAAATAGAACCTTTTGGACATTTATATCAGTACTGTGTTTACCACTAGGCACAGTGCAGTCATTTTGCCGTGCTATAATTTAAAAAAATGATATATATTTAGTTTAACTTCTCAAACACTTAGCCCTTATCAAAAAAAATCATGATATCATAATCTATACTAATATTATAAAGCTGAAGAGTTTATTTGCTTGAACGCGCTAACTTCAAGAACCACTAGACGATTTGAAAAATTCTTTCAGTGTTAAATAGCTCATTTATCGAGGAAGGCTATAGGCTATAAATCATCACGCTAAGATCAATACGAGCGGAACACAAATGAAGATTGTTTCAAAATCGTTTTTTTTCCTTTTGAGAACTTCTGCTACGTGTTAGCCTTAGCTCGATAGTTTGGAATTCAATTTTAAGAAACTACGATTTTGTAACCACTACAATAGATTTAAGAAATTATGGGACTGTATGGAAAGGAAGGTCAGGAGAGTAGAATGGAATGACATGGAATTGAATTGTAATGGAGTGGGAATAGGAATAGGACTGCGAATGGGAATAAGAATTCGAATGGAAATGGAAACTAAATGAAATAAAACCTTATTGATACCTTAATAAATCTACAAAGTAAAATGAATAATACTCTAAAAATCCCTCTAAATTAAAAAAAAAAACAATAACCAACCTGTAAAGACCTGCTAATCAATAACGCTGTAGGACCCTTGGCGGTAACCATCAAGGCCCAACCGCCGAGGGCGGGTAGAGTGCTCAGCTGATTGGTGAGTCGACGTCCTAAGCGTTGCAGACTGAATGGCGCCACAATAATCCCGGATATGAGAGCCAATCCCAATATAGAAGCTGTAAAATATATTATTCTCGTATCATTCCCTGGACTGTCTAAACCCATAAAGGTTTAAGCTCCGTACAAAAGAGTATAGACTTTATAAGGAACAGGTCAACAGACAGTTGGCAGCATAAGGTTAAAAAAATCCCGATTTATTACAAAACATTGAAAAATTAGAAATTATGTATTGTAAAATCATACTTCACTTATTATAAAACAAAGTCCTCTGCCACATCTGTCTGTCTGTTCGCGATAAACTCAAAAACTACTAAACGGATTTTCATGCGGTTTTTACCAATAAATAAAGTAATTTATGGAGCTTCCTCATTAGGTATATCATTTATCAAGGTTTTTCTTTATTATCTATATTTTATTAAAGATGTCGTGAACATTAAAAACATGATCCGCCATTTTGATATCTGAGTCTTAAAAACTCAGCCGAGGGGTTAATTTATTAAATTCGGATACAATTTGAAACCTTTCGTCGTGTATTTGCTCACTTCAATAACATAAAATCTATATTTATATTCTAAAAAACCCTCTTATGAGCGTTACAATATTACAGTCAATTCAGAAAACACCCATTCTCCACAAAAACTACTTTATTTCAACGAAATCCCTTAACGCCTGATGTTATGTCATGTTAGGCATCTCCCAGGGCAGGGAGCCGGCGAGCGTGAAGGAATCCGGGCGTATCGGACGTTGTCCTCGGCGGCAGCCTTCACGCTCGCCGGCTCCCTGCCCTGGGAGATGGAGGCAGGAGTTCTCACTGCCGTGAACTCGTACGAAGGGGGGAGCCTCCGGCTCCCAGGGAGGTGGAGGTGGAGAGAAAGGTGGCAGCGTGGTTTCGGCCATGCTCGGCAGCGAACAGGCTTGGCGAGCGATGGCCTCCTTCTGCGAGGAGGTTATCTCGCAGAAGGAGGAGGCGGAGAGGGCCCGCGAGGCAGATCCTCAAAGTGGTCCTCTCCGCCAAAGCAGGACAGGCAGGAGGAGGCGGCGCTTTGTCTAACTCCGCCCACCACCGTGGCCGGACCTGAGGGGATGGGCCGGGGGCCCATCTCCTCATTGCATAGGTCCGGCGGACGAGGGGGGCAACCGGTGTGTACCCGGTCTGTCCCTCTATAGGTAGGAGCCCGGCGGTCACCTTCAACCCTCCACCTTCCACCTTCACCGTGGGGGCTCTACAAGATTGATTAGCTTGAACGATACCTTGCCGCCCCCACAAAACGGTCTATCGGTACACCGTGGAAATCTACGAGTCGGAAATAAACCCGGCCTCTCCCCCGGTCTAATCTATGTTTAGATGAAAATTAAAATTAATTATACCTTGAAACAAAAAACAGGCGATTCAAAACGCGGTAAGCCTCTCAAATTCTAAGAAAACATAACTTTACGAAAATAAGAAAATTTACCCCTATTCATGACACAATTTTCAATTAATTTTACACGAGATCTGTGTCGGATAACGGGTATTAGTTAACGAATACCACCGCGCATTATTATAGTTATTCTTCGAAATGGTTTATTTTTATCAATTTCATTGCATATATCCTGCAATATTCTATATATGATTTAAATCACTGGTAATGCAAACGTGGATAATTATCAATGATGATGAATTAATGTAACAACCATACCTACTATTTGCAGTACAATTCGCTACAGAATGTTCTAAAATGATTATAAATAATTGAAACACATTGTATAAAGTATACCTCCAAATGTTAGAGTTAAGTTATACCATTGGACGCTGTTGGAATAATACGAAGGTTAAGCTCGTTGAATTTGTAATTGATTTGCAAAAAAGCACTATTTAACAGTATCACGTTGCGAAACTTCAGGTATCACTTGATCGATGGAATACGCTGTATTGTATTTTATTTTGCAATGTTCTCAAAACAGACATTATGACGAATATTGATATGTCACACAGTATCACCATTTTGAAAAGTAATGGATACAGAATCTGACGATGAATCCAAAACAGAGATGTTTTTAATACTACTCCAATTCCAACTCTCTGATATTGATCCTTCATTGCAATAAATTACTACATAATCATTACAATAAAAATAATTAATGCGCTCCAATTACAGAGAAACTTTATCAATTATGCTATCATTGCATGTTCGATTAAACTCGTTCCTGTAATTTATGATTAACAGCAGTGTCAACATCATAGAAATACAATTGCGCATAATATGGTGAGGGACCATATCTAGGAGTTATTAGCCCAATCTCTGACCAAAAAATCGTATAAATGATACATACACTCCATCTGTAACTTTGGGGTGTAAGGGGTGTCATGGGGTGTAAGGGGTGTCATGGGGTGTAAGGGGTGTCAAATAACATCTAAGACTTGAGACACCCAAGCCAACCTCACCTGCATGTGGTGCACCCTGCTGAATAACGAACGAGGCAATGGCGAAAGCGGGGTGGTAGGGTTTTACAGCCTAACTGGGTCGCAACCACCATGTATATGGCGAAAAAGCCCGTCATAGTGATTCGCTTTTGCGAGTCGCGTTTCGGGATCAGCCTGTGCATATCCAGCTTTTCGCAGGCCGGCATGACAGCGGCGACCGGCGATGGATAGTATATCACTCGGTGGTCGCCGTTGTTTTTGGATTGTACTGTGCTTACCATCAGGCACAGTGCAGTAATTTTGCCGTGTTACTATAAAAAAAAAAATCGGCAACTTTAGTTTCTTAGCTAACCACAGCAAACGATGAATTGTATTTGCGATTGTTTTCAAAGTATTTTTTTGTCTTAACTTTTATTGAACGATCATTTAAAGTAAGACCATCATTAAAAAATTTAAAATACTCATATTGACTTAAGGCTGGTAATATTGCTTTGCTCTTATGACAAAATGAATTGACTGCAGTCCTCTCACTTAAAACTTTTGACACTACAACAATAAGACCAAAGAGAATAATTATTTCTGGGGTTTCATAAAATTATTAATGATATTATTACATAGATATTACATAGATTATTACTTATTAATTAATTAATACTAAAGTATTATATATTATGATTTTATATATTCGTCGAACGTAAGTTATGTTAAAAATATTTAATGTAAGATGAAAAGATTTTTTACAAAAAAGCGACTTCGATATGAAAAACCAATAAGGCACTAAAAGGGGAAAAATAACTAAAATATTAAATTAACCATATTAAATAAAAAATATTTATATTTGCGCTACCTAATAATATATTCCAAGTCAATGCCAACCTAAATTCATATCATCTACATACAAAGTTTGGGTCCACTCTCGTGTCCGCATTGTATAATCTGTACAGTATACATATTTTATTACCTGCAACAAGACTTCAGATATATTATTATTAGGTAGCGATTATTATTATACGTAGATACGAAGTCGTTGAAAACCAAATAAACGATATTTTACCTCCTTAGGGGTTGATAATATTTATATAGGACCACCTCTGAGTACAACCAATTCAAATAAAAAAATTATGATTAAAATCGGCTCGTAATTGACGAAAATATCGATTAACATACATACATAAACAAAATACATACAACCGAACATAGAACCTCCTTTTTCGAAGTCTGTTAAAAAGGGTAATTGGAACGTAAGAGTAAAATGACAGATGGCGAAACGTCATTTTCATTTACATGTGTGTAGATGTTGTGTGTCATTCAAGACGTAGTGTGAGTAATGTATATTTTAATTAATTTAATGTATTTGTAACGCATTTTATATTACATAAAATGCTTTCTGCTCTTATCCTTCATATAAACTTTAACTATGCTAAGTTTCACGTCCATCCGTTCTCGCAATTCGCTTAAAAAGGGGTACAAAGTTTTGGCTTCACGTATTAATATATAATCGCGTGTGACAGTTATACGCACTCATTTTTTTTATGATTACTATCAATATTTAAAATGGGTACGATTTTAATATTAAAAATTTAATAATTGAATCTTTCCAAAGTATAGCTTGTCTGCATCTTTACGGACATACGGTGGTACAAAAATTTATTGTACATAAAATTTTAAATACCAATACCAAAATATAATAATTATATTATACTAGCGGGCCCGGCGGACGTTGTCCTGGCTTGACTATAATTTTTTATCCTAAAAGTCAACCGCGCCACCTACCGCGTCGAATTGTAAATCGAAACTATTCTTAAATCCATCTGAACACACACAAAAAAATTCATCAAAATCTGTCCAGCCATTTAGCAGGAGTTCGGTCACATACATACGGACAGAAGAATGTATAGATTCTAAGATATAATAAGAATGTAGATCTAACGTGTCTGTCCGTACTTTTCGGATTTTGTCTTCGAATAAGTAACAAAATACATTTACCAAACATTTTTAGAAACGTTTGTCTGTATGTTTGTTTGAACACACACTACTGCTAAAGTACTGCGTTCACGTTAAAACCTCACCAAGAAAATCATAGGTTATATCCTTGAGTAATATCCTTGGTCTCAATGGTCAATTAAAATCGGTTCACTCTATCAAAATTGATTATAATTGTAATGACGACGCGACTTAAGTACGAGAGAAAAGCAGATAAGTAGACTTGATACATACAGACGATTTTATAGTCACTGTTTTTTACATTGGTTTCCACGCGGACGGAGTCGCGGGCACAGCTAGTTATATATATATATAAAGAAGATTATTAAAGTATACCTTTGTCGTAATCTAGCATTAAAACCCTTGAGCTAGTTGTCAAAATAAAATCGGCCGAGTGCCTTAAGCGCTCGCCTTAGTAGTCCGATGAAGCTATTAAGACCTTGATAGGTCAGATAGTTGGAAAAAAAAACAGCATTAAAATCTATAAATAGAATCCAGTAGACAATCTTATTGTTGACCTTAACTACCCTAGTTTGTTAATCATTTCGTTTCTCAACACCGACATACAGACGCCGACAATAATTCAATGCAATTTAGTTTATTACGTCAAGGAAATAACTACAAATGACTATGTAATTTGCTATAAAATCACAGGAAAATTGTCGTAGCGTGACGCGTTATGTAATCATATAGATTAGAAGCCGCCCGCGACTTGATCTGTGTTTGTTTATTAACGGCTAGCTTCTGGTCACGACTTCGTCCGCGTGGAATAGTTATAGGTTATGGGTGTTAGAGCCACGCTGAAGCTATTACTGCGGCTCCACTTTCTGACAGAAACACCCAGGTGAAGTAACAGTGCTTGTATTGTTGCGTTTCGTTCGGTCTGTGATAGCAGACCCCCAAACACAGGCTGGCAACACATTTGCGACTTCCCTGGTGTTCCTAGTGTCTATGGACGGCGGTGATCACTTAACTTCAGGTGACCCACCTGTTCGTTTTAAAAAAAGTTACTTAGTGTTACTTACACAGCGGAAACTCTGAAAAGAAAAAAAAGATTTTGAAACATTCTTCATTGGTGCTCCGCTCCTATTGGTCTTATAGCATGATGATATATATTCTTGCTTGCCTTCCTTGATAAATGAGTTATTTAACACTGAAATAATTTTTCGGATCGTACCAATAGTTCCTGAGATTATCCCCTACAACGTCACAAACTCACAAACTTTACCTCTTTGTAATATTAGTATTGAAAACATTAGTAATAAATATTCTTTCAGTTTTATATAACTCATTTATCGGGGAAGGCTATAGACTAGATATCATCACACTAAGACCCAGTAGTGGAGCACCAATGAAGAATGTTTCAAAATCGAGGTATTTTTTCCTCTTGAGAGCTTCCACCGCGCGGTAGCGTTAACCCATAGTGACTATGCCACGCGGAAGAAGTCGCCGACAGGGGTTAGTTCTATATAAACGCTAACTTTCATGAAGATCGGTGGAGTAGTTTCGAAGTTCATCGTAGACAAACATCAACACACTGAATTTTTATACATTTAGATTATACATATAAATTAATACGTGAAGCCCAAATTTTGTATCCCTTTTTAACGGAATTGGGCGAACGGATGAACGTGAAATTTGGCATAGTTAAAGTTTATATGGAGGAGAAGTGTAAAAAGCTATTTATTTGACATGAAATGCATTAGAAGTACATTAAACTAATTAAAATATGCATTACTCACACTACTGCTTCAATTTTACATAACATATACTCACATGTAAATAAAAAAGACATTTTGACATCTGTCAATAAAGGACTTCCAAAAAGGTTGTGAAGGAGGTTGCTATGCTAGACTGTATGTATTATTTTACTCTTACGTTCCAATTACCCATTTTCATTCTATATTCAACAATGATATTAACCCTAATAAAATTCAAACTTAAAAAAATCAATGAACTATGGTCGAATGTCGACCACTGGGCGCCCACTAGTACATATAAATCTTTCAAAGAAAATCTCTAAACGATAATGAAAACCGAATCAAAATGCAATGCATTATTTAGAAAAACTAAGCTAAAACACAGACAAACACGCAAAGAGACTGTGTTTTATAAAATCTATACATATATGTAATCTATATATAGACCATACATTACACAGTAAATGTGCAAAGAATTCTTGTATATTGCATAATAATTAGGTTGCCGTAAGGAATAAATAAGTATCAAATAACTAGGGTTGCCAACGATCTATATCTATTCTATACATATAACAAAAATTTAAATGTAACGTGTCGGTACGTATTACATTTTTGTAAAAAAAAAAATGTTGCAGGAACAAGCAATAAAATACATTTCAATACTTTTTTAGAAATGTTTTTTTTTTTGTTGCACGGCAAAATGACTGCACTGTGCCTGATGGTAAGCACAGTACAACCCAAAAACAATTGGAACCATCGAGTAACACAATATCCATCGCTGGTCGCCGCTGTCATGCCGGCCAGCGAAGAGCTGGATACGCACAGGCTGATCCCGAAACGCGACCCGCAGAAGCGAATCACTATGACGGGCTTTTTCGCCATGTACATGGTGGTTGCGACTCAGTCCGGCTGTAAAACCCTTTTCGCCATTGCTTCGTTCGTTATTCAGTAGGGTGCACCACGTGCAGTTGAGGTTGGCTTGGATGTCTCAAGTCTTAGATGTTATTCGACACCCCAAAATGTCTGTGTGTCTGTGTCTGTCTGTCTATTTGTTTATCTGTATGTCTGTTTGTTTGGACTCGCATCACTGCCAGAATACTGTGTTCATGATAAAACCTTTTCATAAGAAAATCATAAAGCATAGCCTCGAGTAACATCTAGTCTTTCATTAAAATCGGTCCACTCTATCAAAAGTTATTGTAATTTTAACAACGACGCGACTTAAGTACGAGAGAAAAGTAGATAAGAAAATGGATTGAATACGTTCAGGTGACTTTATTAGTCCCTGTTTTTTCCATAAGGTTCCGCGCGGATGAAGTCTTGGGTATAGCTAGTACTTTATAATAACGTATCCTACTTTATTTTTGTTAAAAAGTCTTTATACTTTTGCATAAAAATAAAGTATGCAAAAACATTTTATTTCCAATCTTTACTATGATGCGTAAAATGGAATGTTCGTACGGACTGAACTATTATTTATCGATACCTGTGCTGTAACTATACTGGATACCTATGTTATTTGCAACAGAAATTATTGATAAGTACTTTGGTTTTGAATCAAAAATAAGATTAATACGAACTGAAAAGTCATTATCAGAAATTGTCAATACAATTGTTCACATTTTACTGATACGTTTTTAATTCATTCTGTTAAAAAGTCTTTATACTTTTGCATAAAAATAAAGTATGCAAAAACATTTTATTTCCAATCTTTACTATGATGCGTAAAATGGAATGCTCGTATGAACTGAACTATTATTTATCGATACCTGTGCTGTAACTATACTGGATACCTATATTATGGATACTGGATACGATACGAACTGGATACATACTGGATATGGATACGAATGAATTACAACAGAAAGAATTGATAAGTACCTATTTTGGTTATGAATCAAAAATAACATTAATACGAACTGAAAAGTCATTATCAGAAATCGTCACCTTTTCATAAGAAAATCATAAAGCATAGCCTCGAGTAACATCTAGTCTTTCATTAAAATCGGTCCACTCTATCAAAAGTTATTGTAATTTTAACAACGACGCGACTTAAGTACGAGAGAAAATTAGATAAGAAAATGGATTAAATACGTTCAGGTGACTTTATTACTCCCTGTTTTTTCCATAAGGTTCCGCGCGGATGAAGTCTTGGGTGTAGGTACTTTATAATAACGTACCCTACTTTATTTCTGTTAAAAAGTCTTTATACTTTTGCATAAAAATAAAGTATGCAAAAACATTTTATTTCCAATCTTTACTATGATGCGTAAAATGGAATGCTCGTATGAACTGAACTATTATTTATCGATACCTGTGCTGTAACTATACTGGATACCTATATTATGGATACTGGATACGATACGAACTGGATACATACTGGATATGGATACGAATGAATTACAACAGAAAGAATTGATAAGTACCTATTTTGGTTATGAATCAAAAATAACATTAATACGAACTGAAAAGTCATTATCAGAAATCGTCAATACAATTGTTCACATTTTACTGATACGTGTTTAAAATTTTTTTTTGAAACAATAATAGCATACAACAATATGTTTTTTATTGGAATACATAAAAACTTTTTTGAAGTTATACTTCTTTTGGCCCGTTAGGGAAAAATGATCAGAGTAAATTTTTACGATGCGCGCACACCGTCACGAAAAACCGACACCCTGAAGTTAGCCACCAATATTACAAAATATTAAGCGGAATAACACAACATTAGGAATAAAATATAAAAGCCACTACATGACATTCCAAGATCCCGCCAAAAACTCGATTAACATACATTAAGCATACATTATTCTTTTACGTAAAAATAAAGTATGCGAAAATACTTTATGTTCTATCAATACTGCGATGATGAAAATTAAACACTCATAAATACTCATAATTATTTATCGATATTTATTCTGTAACTATATTGGTTTGGACTTGCTTTAAAACCATTAAAGACAGCAGTTATCATGAGCTAATAGCACACACCAATATGTTTTTTACGGGAATACATAAATACTTTTTTGAAGTTATACTTCTTTTGGCGCGTTAGGGATAAATGCTGGGAGTAAATTTTTCCGATGCGCGCACACACCGTCACGAAAAACCGACACCCTGAAGTTAGCTATATTCAACTTTTTCTATTGTTAGTGTCATTTTTTGTACGCACGTAGAATAAGGCGAAAGATAAAAATTTTAAAAAGATTTATATCTTGTTACGCCAAAGAAGTATAACTTCTAACGACACACACTTTTAAAAAAAACGAATACTTTTTCCTATTTCCTAATAAGATAGGTAATTTTCCTTAAAAAAACGTTGGCAACCCTACAAATAACAGACATTTGCCTGAACCATAAAAACTATAGGCAATTAGAGTTTACGCGACTAGAGAGGTTATCTCTGAATGAACTTATAGCAATGTCATTGCCACAATTAATAATATATTTATGTAGTCTCAGTTATAATTATCTATATAATTTAAATGTATGTTTTATTTGTTGTAGAATTGTGTTTGTTTAGCCACTATAATTGCACGCTTAGGCGGAATTAGTGTACTCGTATATCCAGGTACTGACTTGCAAGCCTGCATGACAGTGACGTCTGTTTACGGACTGAAGTTCTCTCGAGGTCGTTATTATTTTTACATTCGTGCAATAAAAAAGTGGGTGTGTACTTATGACATGATAGAAGTGAAAAGTTATAATTAACAGTGTTCTATTCTGATCGAATTTCCATGCCATCCCATAAGAAGTTTCACTCCAATAGACTTGCGTACAAAGGATTCAGATCTACTATAACGTTATAATAATAATAATACAAAAAAAATGTTGTTTTTAAACCATTTTACATTAAAGTATGTATTATATTCAGATCTATTTTAACCTCCGTATAGGTAATGGATTTAATGACATCGCAAAAAAAGAAGCGTCGAAAACACGATCCTTGTATAAAGGCACTCCTTATTGTACTCAGCATGACAGTGACGTCTGTTTACGGACTGAAGTTCTCTCGAGGTCGTTATTATTTTTACATTCGTGCAATAAAAAAGTGGGTGTGTACTTATGACATGATAGAAGTGAAAACTTTTTTTTATAGTAGCACAGCAAAATGACTGTACTGTGCCTGATGGTAAACACAGTACAATCCAAAAACAATGGCGACCACCGAGTGACACACTATCCATCGCCGATCGCCGCTGTCATGCCGGCCTGCGAAAAGCTGGATATGCACAGGCTGATTCCGAAACGCGACCCGCAAAAGCGAATCACTATGAAGGGCTTTTTCGCCATATACATGGTGGTTGCGACCCAGTCAGGCTGTAAAACCTTACCACCCTGAAGAAGAATAGAACAGTGTTCTATTCTGATTGAGTTTCAAAGCCATCCCATAAGAAGTTTCACTTCAATAGACTTGCGTACAAATAATTCAGATACACTACACGTTATAATAATATTTTGTGTCATGTATTTTTCACAAAAAAAAAAATGTATTTTTTTCATACATTTTACATTAAAGTATGTATTATACTCAGATCTATTTTAACCTACGTATAGGTAACGGATTTAATGACATCGCAAAAAAAGAAGCGTCGTAAAACACGATCCTTGTATAAAGGCACTCCTTATTGTACTTCACATATTTTATTAATGAGGATATCACCAATAATAAAACAGTACACAAAAAATTTTACTGACTACCTACTACAGTTTAAAAAGCTATAAAATAGAACGACGCAGTAGATTTAGCAAATTATCCTTTGCTAAGAATGTCACCTAAAAACCAACGGATTTGAAGAAACAAAAGTCTTGCTTTGTTGTGAACTAACTGTGCCCGCGTGGAACCTAATGTAAAAAAACAATCACTAACAAAGTCATCTGAATGTATTAAGTCCCATTATTTATCTACTTTTCTCTCGTACTTAAGTCGCGTCGTCATTAAAATTACAATAACTTTCGATGGAGTGAACCGATTTTAATGAAACCAAGACTATTTTTTTTTTCGACCTGACTACGCTATTGACCCAGCAAGGTCTTAACAGCTTCACCGGGCTACTAAGGCGAGCGCTTAAGGCACTCAGCCGAGAAACCAAGACTAAATGTTACTCAAGGATAGGCTTTATGATTTGCTTGTTGAGATTTTATTGTGAACGTAGTACTTTAGCAGTGATGCGTGTACAAACGGACATTTCTAAAAATGATTGAAATATATTTTATTCCAAGAAGAATTCCAAATATATTTCCAAGAAGAAATTTAAAAGTACAGACTTTCGATTTTCGTTCTATATTATATTTATGGAAGATATCATTCTAAAAATCAAGTCATTTGAAGATGAGAAGTATGCAACACTTTTACTACACTAATAGGTACAGATTGGTTCAAATATATATTCTTACCAATCCAAGATTCATGTTCAGGGGTGAGCTGGACAGCGGATCCCGGTTGACGGAGCTGCTGCAGAAGAACGCCAGGGTACGCTATGTTAGCGCCTGTACCGATCATGTACATCACAACGCCGCTAACAGCTAAGAACTGTAAGTTACGTAACTTACTTTTAACATGTCCTAATGGGATCAAAATTGTTTACAGGTAATAAGAAATGGCAATGAACTCGCATCCAAGCACACCTAGTTATAAATGTTTGACAATCGAGCTTTTAAATTCAAAAGGACAATTAAATACATTTTATATCCATGACTATTTAAGCAACATTCTGTAAATTATACTTCAATATTCTTAATTTGCCATATTGTTTTCTTTTTTTAGGTTAATTTTACTTTTTTTATAGATGAATTCATTTTCACTTTTACATTTATTTTCGTTCAAAAATGACTATCAATATTTCGGGATCAGCCTGTGCATATCCAGCTTTTCGCAGGCCGGCATGACAGCGGCGACCGGCGATGGATAGTATGTCAATCGGTGGTCGCCATTGTTTTTGGATTGTACTATGCTTACCATCAGGCACAGTGCAGTCACTTTGCCGTGCTACTATAAAAAAAAAAAAAAACATGTCCTAATGGGATCAAAATTGTTTACAGGTAATAAGAAATGGCAATGAACTCGCATCCAAGCACACCTAGTTATAAATGTTTGACAATCGAGCTTTTAAATTCAAAAGGACAATTAAATACATTTTATATCCAGGACTATTTAAGCAACATTCAGTAAATTATACTTCAATATTCTTGATTTGCCATATTGTTTTCTTTTTTAGGTTAATTTTATTTTTTATAGATGAATTCATTTTCACTTTTACATTTATTTTCGTTCAATTTTTTGTTCTTTTTCAAATGTCTATCAATATTGAATGTTACATAATTTAATTTTTCAATATTATTAATAGTGTAAGTTGTATCGATACGATAAATAATTGTTAGGTTTTCATTCTAGTATGCTCCTTCTTGTTGTTATGTTATTCAACTGTTGCATTATCTGCAATTTATCTATAAATGAATAAATTTATACAAATTTTGCTATCAATTTCTATTGCGCAACAATGGATTTTGGATTTTAACATCTATTTCAAATCGCAGACATCGACAAATTTGCAGTATATTGCTGCAAGTTTGATCATAGCCCTTGTTCTGCTCGATATTTTAACGAATAAAACTTGGCTTAGAAATATATAAGGTGACATAAATAACTTAAAACCTTTTGTTGAAGGTAAACATCGTGACGAAACTGTAGGAGGTTCGGGCTCACTACTATAAGATTCTAGACTGACAGGGACAGCGTAATAATAATACTCGAAGAGCGTGAAATAGACTGTTATTTATATGACCATATAAGGTATTTATATAGACGCGATCGTTCATTTGTTTGGACGACATTCTAATTACAATAAATAGAAAAGTTATCTGCCAAAGAGGATGACATACTCGGTAGCTACAAAACCATTGTATGGTGAGAAGGGTCATTCTAAGTCCTCCTAGTCCTCAAGTTAAAAATCAGTCGCGAAGCACCTATATATGTGTTCCTATAGCTGTTTACCATCTTAGACTATATCGTCATATAATATCAGATGAGGTAGTAGTCAAACCAGAACAGTGTTTTTCAACGTTCTTCAACCCTCGGGGTTCGCAAAGAAGGGGGTGGCGAAACTTTAGTTGATTTAATAAAAAATATTCTAAGGACTTGATATCATTACATAGTATAAAACAAAGTCCCCTACCACGTCTGTCTGTCTGTGTGACTGTTCGCGATAAACTCAAAAACTACTGAACGGATCTTTATGCGGTTTTCACCAGTGGATAAAGTGATTCACGAGGAACGTTTTGGTATATAATATGTCCCGGATTTGTTTTATAATCAGGGCGGGACAACGTCTGCCGGGCCCGCTAGTTTCTAGCATAAACAAAACAGATTAGAAACAGCGATTAGGGTCGATTTGTGAAGTTAAAAAACACTGCTATAGAATATATTAGATACGTTAAGTATTACACACTACCTGTCGAAGGAATGGAGAGGCTCTCTCCTTCTGATAAATATCTCGTTCCGTCATTTTGGAGACTTTTCTTTTTTAATAGAATATAGACAGAACAAAAGTCCCTGAAACAAAAAATGTAGATTAGTTTTATATTTAAGACTAGCTTCTATCCACGACTTTAGTTGCTATGGGCTAACGCTAATAAGCAGCGGAAGCTCTCAAAAGGACAAAAAAAACCATTTTGACACATTCTTTATTGGTGATCCGCTCCTATTGGTCTTAGCATGTTAATATATACCCTATAGCCTTTCTCGATAAATGAGCTATTTAGCACTGAAATAATTTCTCAAATCGGTCCAGTAATTGCTGATATTAGGGCGTTCAACCAACTAAACAAACAATCCCCAATAACTTTTGATAGAGTGGGCCGATTTTATTGAAACAAAGACTAAGTTACTCCCGAGGATATGATTTATTGGTGGAGTTTTATTGTGAACCCAGTACTTTAGCAGTGATGCGCGTTTATACAAACAGACAGACATTTCTTAAAATGATTGAAATGCATGCTATTATTTATTCCTAGACACCTGCAACAATTCTTTTCACGAAAATAGAAAAGTACAGACAGATTTACATTCTTATTATATGTATAGTTACATCGTTATACATATCATCAAAGAAAATATCAAGTTGACCATTAAAAAATAGAGTCACAAAACTAGAGAGATTAAAGCGTATGTTTTGTATAAATGTGTATATATTTGGGATGCTATCAGGCACTGACCTCCATGAGGTCTCTTGATTTGAATTATTATCATTCAAGACATCATACGAAAAGATCTTCTCTGGTGTAGTTCCCGTTTATAATATATGATAGTTTTTTTTTTTCGAACTGATTACGCTATTGACCAAGCAAGGTCTTAACAGCTTCACCGGACTACTAAGGCGAGCGCTTAAGGCACTCAGCCGATTTTATTTTTACCACTAGCTCGAGGGTGCACGGCACACCTCGGCTTTGGCTGTTGCCTGATACATGCAATTCGCGACCTATGTGAGCTAACCTAAGCTAAGCTAACTATTCATACATATATGAGTTGTTGAAACATATATGTGTACCAAGAATACATAACTCAACAACTCTTATATATATTTCGTATAGGATAATGTTCTAAACTATTTCAGTTTGACAAGGGAGAAAAAGATAAAACCCTTCCACTTGCATGTGTAAGCGTGTATGCGTGCACGTGTGTGGAGGTGATATGTGTAATGTTGTCGCAGTGATGTAAGATTTTGTGTCACTGTATCGCGCGCAGCGCACTCAAGGGCTCCACGCCGAGG
>MU159844.1:17314-71615 GCA_015888305.1 Antheraea pernyi | reverse complement strand
TTTTATTATATACACATTCCTGATCAAATTTCCTCTCCAACTCACAGTTTATTAACTCCCTCAAGGTTTTCATTCAACGTTTTTCTCGAAAAATTTTAAGCTACCAGATTACAATATACATAAAAATGAAACGATCACAATAAGGCACGCCTGTCAATGTTTAATTAAAATAAATTATTTAAATATACTTGCCTGGAATATTAAAGGTTCTGATTTTGTGGTATTACAAACAAAACGGCTGACGTTTATTCAAGTCCGCCCTTTGTTCATTTATCCAGCAAAAATTTACCCTTTACATAATATACCGAACAAATGTTTTAATATTAAGATGAATAATATTAAAAAAATACTGGGACTACGACTGCGAATTGCAACTACCATATACCAAGTATATATAAAACCTACCATAATGACATGTATAAGAGTATCTCGTCGTAAGATGTACCGATGTACACCTAGAAACCAAACAAAGTGGTGAGTTAATATATGTTGAAATCAATAAAAAAATGAAAGAAATAGTAAATTGTTATCTTAATAAAATTTACAATACAGTACCCGGCATTTAATTTTGCAAGTCGGGAAGAAGACCGTGATAGTCAGATGAGTTCGATTATGTATAGCGTTATCCTTTTCTACCGTAGCCATTACGCTGTGTGCGTTACAAAACCGAAGCATGCTGACATTAAACGAATCTCTCACTCTTATTCTAGACGAACTAAATAAAATGCAGGATACTATACACTGTAGTCCTTAATTATGTAGCAACAAAATAAATTATATTTGGTAATAATTTTTACAACCGATGAACATGTAAAAATTGTATAATAAAATTCTACGAAGATCTTTGTTTTTAATTTCTAGGAATAAGAATTTGAATGTAAAAGACGGAAAACATGTCCTAATGGGATCAAAATTGTTTACAGGTAATAAGAAATGGCAATGAACTCGCATCCAAGCACACCTAGTTATAAATGTTTGACAATCGAGCTTTTAAATTCAAAAGGACAATTAAATACATTTTATATCCAGGACTATTTAAGCAACATTCAGTAAATTATACTTCAATATTCTTGATTTGCCATATTGTTTTCTTTTTTAGGTTAATTTTATTTTTTATAGATGAATTCATTTTCACTTTTACATTTATTTTCGTTCAATTTTTTGTTCTTTTTCAAATGTCTATCAATATTGAATGTTACATAATTTAATTTTTCAATATTATTAATAGTGTAAGTTGTATCGATACGATAAATAATTGTTAGGTTTTCATTCTAGTATGCTCCTTCTTGTTGTTATGTTATTCAACTGTTGCATTATCTGCAATTTATCTATAAATGAATAAATTTATACAAATTTTGCTATCAATTTCTATTGCGCAACAATGGATTTTGGATTTTAACATCTATTTCAAATCGCAGACATCGACAAATTTGCAGTATATTGCTGCAAGTTTGATCATAGCCCTTGTTCTGCTCGATATTTTAACGAATAAAACTTGGCTTAGAAATATATAAGGTGACATAAATAACTTAAAACCTTTTGTTGAAGGTAAACATCGTGACGAAACTGTAGGAGGTTCGGGCTCACTACTATAAGATTCTAGACTGACAGGGACAGCGTAATAATAATACTCGGAGTGCGTGAAATAGACTGTTATTTATATGACCATATAAGGTATTTATAGAGACGCGATCGTTCATTTGTTTGGACGACATTCTAATTACAATAAATAGAAAAGTTATCTGCCAAAGAGGATGACATACTCGGTAGCAACAAAACCATTGTATGGTGAGAAGGGTCATTCTAAGTCCTCCTAGTCCTCAAGTTAAAAATCAGTCGCGAAGCACCTATATATGTGTTCCTATAGCTGTTTACCATCTTAGACTATATCGTCATATAATATCAGATGAGGTAGTAGTCAAACCAGAACAGTGTTTTTCAACGTTCTTCAACCCTCGGGGTTCGCAAAGAAGGGGGTGGCGAAACTTTAGTTGAACCATATAAGGTATTTATATAGACGCGATCGTTCATTTGTTTGGACGACATTCTAATTACAATAAATAGAAAAGTTATCTGCCAAAGAGGATGACATACTCGGTAGCTACAAAACCATTGTATGGTGAGAAGGTCATTCTAAGTCCTCCTAGTCCTCAAGTTAAAAATCAGTCGCGAAGCACCTATATATGTGTTCCTATAGCTGTTTACCATCTTAGACTATATCGTCATATAATATCAGATGAGGTAGTAGTCAAACCAGAACAGTGTTTTTCAACGTTCTTCAACCCTCGGGGTTCGCAAAGAAGGGGGTGGCGAAACTTTAGTTGATTTAATAAAAAATATTCTAAGGACTTGATATCATTACATAGTATAAAACAAAGTCCCCTACCACGTCTGTCTGTCTGTGTGACTGTTCGCGATAAACTCAAAAACTACTGAACGGATCTTTATGCGGTTTTCACCAGTGGATAAAGTGATTCACGAGGAACGTTTTGGTATATAATATGTCCCGGATTTGTTTTATAATCAGGGCGGGACAACGTCTGCCGGGCCCGCTAGTTTCTAGCATAAACAAAACAGATTAGAAACAGCGATTAGGGTCGATTTGTGAAGTTAAAAAACACTGCTATAGAATATATTAGATTTACCACCTTAGACCATATCGTCATATAATATCAGGTGAGATTGTAGTCAAAGTCAAACCAGAGCAGTGTTTTTCAACCCTCGGGCTTCGCAAAGAAGAAGGGGGTGGCGAAACTTTAGTTGGTTTAATAAAAAATATTCTAAGGACTTGATATTTCTAACATAAAAAATACAGATTAGAACCAGCGATTGGTTAGGTTCGTAAAATTGTTTTTATATATTAAGGGGGTGGAGCTGTGAAAAAAGTTAAAAACACTGCTATAGAATATATTAGGTACGTTAAGTATTACACACTACCTGTCGAAGGAAAGGAGAGGCTCTCTCCTTCTGATAAATATCTCGTTCCGTCATTTTGGAGACTTTTCGTTTTCAATAGAATATAGACAGAACAAAAGTCCCTGAAACAAAAAATGTAGATTAGTTTTATATTTAAGACTAGCTTCTATCCACGACTTTAGTTGCTATGGGCTAACGCTAATAAGCAGCGGAAGCTCTCAAAAGGACAAAAAAAACCATTTTGACACATTCTTTATTGGTGATCCGCTCCTATTGGTCTTAGCATGTTAATATATACCCTATAGCCTTTCTCGATAAATGAGCTATTTAGCACTGAAATAATTTCTCAAATCGGTCCAGTAATTGCTGATATTAGGGCGTTCAACCAACTAAACAAACAATCCCCAATAACTTTTGATAGAGTGGGCCGATTTTATTGAAACAAAGACTAAGTTACTCCCGAGGATATGATTTATTGGTGGAGTTTTATTGTGAACCCAGTACTTTAGCAGTGATGCGCGTTTATACAAACAGACAGACATTTCTTAAAATGATTGAAATGCATGCTATTATTTATTCCTAGACACCTGCAACAATTCTTTTCACGAAAATAGAAAAGTACAGACAGATTTACATTCTTATTATATGTATAGTTACATCGTTATACATATCATCAAAGAAAATATCAAGTTGACCATTAAAAAATAGAGTCACAAAACTAGAGAGATTAAAGCGTATGTTTTGTATAAATGTGTATATATTTTTTTTATTGAGTTTTATTGTGTACCCAGTACTTTAGCAGTGATGCGCGTTTATACAAACAGACAGACATTTCTAAAAATGATTGAAATGTATCCTATTACTTATTCCTAGACAACTGCAACGATTCTTTTCACGAAAATTGAAAAAGTACAGACAGATTTATATTCTTATTATACTATGTATAGTTACATCGTTATACATATCTTCAAAGAAAATATCTAGTCGACCATTAAAAAAATAGAGTCACAAAACGAGAGAGATTAAAGCGTATGTTTTGTATAAATGTGTATATATTTGGGATGGTATCAGGCACTGACCTCCATGAGGTCTCTTGATTTGAATTATTATCATTCGAGACATCATACGAAAAGATCTTCTCTGGTGTAGTTCCCGTTTATAATATATGATAGTTTTTTTTTTTCGAACTGATTACGCTATTGACCAAGCAAGGTCTTAACAGCTTCACCGGACTACTAAGGCGAGCGCTTAAGGCACTCAGCCGATTTTATTTTGACCACTAGCTCGAGGGTGCGCGGCACACCTCGGCTTTGGCTGTTGCCTGATACATGCAATTCGCGACCTATGTGAGCTAACCTAAGCTAAGCTAACTATTCATACATATATGAGTTGTTGAAACATATATGTGTACCAAGAATACATAACTCAACAACTCTTATATATATTTCGTATAGGATAATGTTCTAAACTATTTCAGTTTGACAAGGGAGAAAAAGATAAAACCCTTCCACTTGCATGTGTAAGCGTGTATGCGTGCACGTGTGTGGAGGTGATATGTGTAATGTTGTCGCAGTGATGTAAGATTTTGTGTCACTGTATCGCGCGAGCAGCATACTCAAGGGCTCCACGCTGAGGGAACGGACCTAGGCTTGGGCAGCTGCCGAGGGGGGTCTAGATATGATAGTTCGTAACTGTCCAAATTACCAGTATAATAAATTATTCTTTCCGTAGGCAAAACTGTTTTAAGAATTAAAATAAAGTCTCGTATAAAGTAATTGATGTATCGTTACGAATGATGTTAATAGAAAAAAAGCATTTACATATCGTAAATTTACTTGAAAAATACATAATGAAGTAGCGAGGCCGGGACACGTTATCCCGCCCTGATAATAAAAAAAATCTTTACAAATGATATACCTAAACCCTCCTCATGAATCACTTTATCTACAAGACGTACGTTTATCGTGAAAAGTTTAGCGTGAACAGATAGAAAGACTTGGCAGATGACTTTATTTTATAATATGTGGTAATTTATAAAAAACGCAACAACAATTACTTACAAGGACAAATGCCCAGATCGTCTCAGTCTCTAAAAACACCCATGAACCCTAGATACATCATTAATTTAGATTTATTCTTTTAGAACTTTATATAGAAGATTCTGCTGATTTCTATTAAAGGCAAGGCTATTAAAGCATCTGAAAATTAATGAAAAATATTGGTTACTATTACTGCAATAACCGTTGGTAATTTTGCATGATTCTTTACTCTATTTTTGGGTTGTGGAAATAAACGCATTCTGCTTCAGTGTACGGTGTTTTGATTAGGTACTTGTAAACGTAACAGTAAATTAAATGAACAATCTAATTTCCTTGATAGAAGTGTTTAAAAAAGCACGTGCTTTAAAAATAAGGTTCGAAACGTTTGCAAATTTAAACAGAAGTCAATTCGTAGTGAACTCTGTTGACCTTAATCAGAACGATCTGTAATCGATTGGCGTTCATATTATGTTTACATATTCAGTTCATCATGTCCATTATTATCATGTGAGATCATTTTGAATGGAATTGTCTCCATTATAACTTTTGTTTAGCATTTCATCGCGTACGTTCACAATGATTACCGTCTCATCATAATTTTCTCACGCTATTCGTTTTTTAACTGGAACACTGGTAATTTATTGGAGTAGTAGCAATAATATTATACAATTGTCTTTAAAGAGCGTTTCTGTAATTGTACATAGTCTCACAATTCTTTAATACGATTTTAAAAAACGCGTGCGGAGCTGCGGGTACAGCTAGTATCTAATATATCTAAGCAACATATAACTATTTCGTTTTCACCATCGATATTGAGAATATGCTGTCTTACTTCCTTACAGTTTTTATCTAAGACAGTGTGACGTTACAATATTACTTTACGTACTTTATGTGTATGTATTATCAAAATATAATGTAGGTATCGTATCTACAGCTTTTTATTTATAATATCATTGAGTAGTAGAGTATCTGGACCTGACTGGATAGCTGCCAATATTTATATGATGATGATAGTGGTGGTGGTAGAGTCAGCAGTGGCTACATACAGTGCTTAGTGTATGCATACAGGTGCTAGGACGCTAAAGGAGTTTTTGGATTGCACTATGCCAACTCAGACGCAGTGCAATAAAATCAACAAGACTGACAAAGTTTCGACCCCAAAGTAAGTTATTGTTTTGTCGGATAGTTTTGATATCGAAAGGCTATATATATTATAGCATGGATTATTATGTGAATGATGATTACATCTGGAAATAACCCCTCACTGTGCAAAACCTCCAGAACCAAATGCAAATCTAATGTATTTTTGTCAATCTGTGCGATGAAAAGATAAACCAAAGATAGCCGGGTCATCTAGTATCACTACATATTATAAAACAAAGTCCTGACATCTGTCTGTCTGTTTGCGATTAACTCAAAAACTACTGAATGGATGGAGAATGGATATCTAATATATCTAAGCAACATATAACTATTTCGTTTTCACCATCGATATTGAGAATATGCTGTCTTACTTCCTTACAGTTTTTATCTAAGACAGTGTGACGTTACAATATTACTTTACGTACTTTATGTGTATGTATTATCAAAATATAATGTAGGTATCGTATCTACAGCTTTTTATTTATAATATCATTGAGTAGTAGAGTATCTGGACCTGACTGGATAGCTGCCAATATTTATATGATGATGATAGTGGTCTTCTTATGGATTTTCAGAGTCAGCAGTGGCTACATACAGTGCTTAGTGTATGCATACAGGTGCTAGGACGCTAAAGGAGTTTTTGGATTGCACTATGCCAACTCAGACGCAGTGCAATAAAATCAACAAGACTGACAAAGTTTCGACCCCAAAGTAAGTTATTGTTTTGTCGGATAGTTTTGATATCGAAAGGCTATATATATTATAGAATGGATTATTATGTGAATGATGATTACATCTGGAAATAACCCCTGACTGTGCAAAACCTCCAGAACCAAATGCAAATCTAATGTATTTTTGTCAATCTGTGCGATGAAAAGATAAACCATATCGAGTTTCTTGTCGGTTCTTCTCGATGACTGGTTTGTTTTCCAAACCATTGATAGTTTTGTCATTCATAAGTCCCTGCTTAGGTCCTTTAAGTACCTGCTCAGGTCCTTTGTTATGGTATAATAAAAAAATACACCTTTAGAAAGATTGCATAGAGTAATGTAATATATTTGAATAAATAGGTCAGAAAATTTACATAACAAAATATTCTTTTGTTATTGAAAGCCTTGACAAAACGAAGCTTAAAGTGTAATTCGTGTCTGCTTCTATTTCTGATGTCAGGTAGCTGATACTTTATTAGCCATATCAAAGATTCAAGCCTTCAACCTACAGGGGTTTCGACATGTATAAATGAAAATACGTAAAATGTTAACCACAGCATCGAAGTCCTATAAGCCTCTTCCCGAAGGAAGGTATGGGCAAAATCACCACGCCAGCCCACGACGTATTGGTTGGTCATTTCAAACTCTGAGAAATCTACAGTACTATGTTTTCCCACATACAATGGTACCAAAAGAACATTTCTCAGGTTCAGGTTTCCTCACGATGTCTTACTTTACCGTCACCCGATAGTGTTACCAGTTTAAATTAGTAAATTTACGCGAATTCCGAAAAATTGGGATATATGCGTCCGAACTTGCGGACATCGGGTTAATATTCCTCCGGTCAAACCGCTACAACACCACGATTTTTAAATTCAATATTTATTGAGTGAAAACTTTAGATTTACGATAATGTTCCTAGTGCATCCTACAAACAATAAGTAAGTAGTCCCCCAAAAGATTTTGATACCTGACCCCATTTTAGATTGCTTACGCCATTATATGATGTATCACTGAATTTCTAATTTTAATATTACGTAAAATGTCCTTGGTTACTGATGAAAGTTATGTATTTAGGTGATCGTACTTTGAAGATCATATTTCTTTTCATATTCATTAGTTAAATTACTACTCAGGTCAAGATATTGGTAGAAGCTGTTAGTTTGATTGTGGAAGCATTATCGCTTTTTGGTTTCGCTTGGTTGTTGTTTGTTGATTTCGCACAAAGATATTCGGAATTAGCAATGTAAAGGGAATGAATGCAATTTGATACAAGTCTATTATCTTTCCCTTGACGCGTTGCATGAGCATTAAGGTCACAAACATTTGGCAGTCATCAGAGCCACAGCAACGCGTAGCCGGGTCATCTATTATCACAACATATTATAAAACAAAGTCCTGACATCTGTCTGTCTGTTTGCGATTAACTCAAAAACTACTGAATGGATGGAGAATGGATTTTCATGCGGTTTTCACCAGGAGATAAAGTGATTCATGAGCAAGGTTTAAGGTATATAATTTGTGTAGATTTTTTTATTATCAGATCTAGACAACCTCCGCCGTGGCCGTTTGTATAATATAATACTGTACTATTACTTCTGACGATAAAGTACTAGATAACCTTTTGTAATAAAAAGCTTTCACTTCCTCACAAACGACTTCCGTTCTGAAGTAATTTAAAATCTAAATTATCTTTTAGTTACCGGCATACTTTGTGAAAGAAGTCGAAAGACTAATTTATTTTGTAATAAGAGTTTATTTTCCAGTAGTATTTATACAATTTATTTTGCGATTGGTTAAAAGTTTTTGGTCAGACACGAAATACACCTTTGAATTCATGACGCTCACATGCCGGTACACATACGTGTCCCACAAATTCTTATATATATGAATTCGCGGTGTTGCATTCAAGGCAACAGCCCAAACCTTAAGCGCTTGCCTTAGTAGTCCGATGAAGCTGTGAAGGTACGTCAGACCGACACCGTAGTCAGTTCGAAAACAAAATTCATAAAAAGTCACCTTGGTAATAATGGTTACGAGTTTTTCGATCGACATAAATACATTATTAGTAAAGCGTTACATAAGCGGTATTTTCTCTGTACCCTATTCATTATAACGTGAGATTTAGTTAAACAAAAAATTTATCTTTAATATATGTTATCCCACACTGGTTTTCTACTAAGACTCATCATACTGCAATACGGTGATTTAAATTATGACAAACTATGGACTGGCTACGGGTTTACTCGGATTCAATGTACTAATGTGCCATCATAAGTGTCTGGGTAAGTCAGATTCATTTTTAGCCATTTGATATTTACAGTTCAATAAAACCAAACAAGCTTTATAAGTTGCCTGTGTACAATTTTTTTTTTATGTCATTGGTGGCAAACGAACAGATGGGTCACCTGATGTTAAGTGATCACCACCGTCCATGAACACTAACAACACCAGAGGAGTCGCAAGTGCGTTGCCACCGTTTGGAGGGAAGGGTTAGGGGAGGGAGAGGGAGAGAGGAGAGGAGAGGGGAGGGGAGGTGGGCCTCCGGCGCTCTCACTGACCGAACGAAACGCAACAATGCAAGTACTGTTACTTCACGTCGATTTTCTATGAGAGGGTGGTACTACCCCGGACGAGTCGACCCATTCATGCTGAAACCAGAAATAGTTTCAGCGTGGCTCTACCACCATAAAATAATTTTTTTAGTAGCTATTGTTTTGGGGTGTAAGGGGTGCCGAATAACACCTAAGACTTGAGACACTCAAGCAAACCTCACCTGCACGTGGTGCGCCCTGCTGAATGACGAACGAGGCAATGGCTATAGCGGGGTGGTAGGGTTTTACAGTCTGCCTGGGTCGCAACCACCATGCATATGGCCAAAAAGCCCGTCATAGTGATTCGCTTGTGCGGGTCGCGTTTCAGGATCAGCCTGTACATATCCAGCTTTTCGCATGCCTGCATGACAGCGGCGACCGGCGATGGAGAATTTTTCAGTCGGTGGTCACCATTGTTTTTGGATTGTACTGTCCTTACCATCAGTGCAGTCATTGGTGGTGGTACAATAATAAAAAAAATGGCTCGTTAAGTCTTTGATATCTTCTAAGATATTTATTACCGTATCCATTAAATATACCCTTGTCAACCGGTTGTCAGACTCGACAACACCAGTTGATAATGAAAAAGTATTAAATCATTAGGTATGTATGTAATAGTTTTTTTACTAATAATTGCGTGGTCAATAATTGCTAATAACTTATAACGAATAGCCTCTGCACGCGACTTCGTTCGCGTGAAATAATTATTTTCGGCTAACGCTAACGCAGCGAATGCTCACAAGGGGAAAGAAAACGCTATTTCGAAATATTCTTCATTGGTGTTCCGCTTCTATTGGTCTTAGCGTGATGGTATATAGCCTATAACCTTCCTAGATAAATGAGCTATATAATACTGAAAATATTTTTTTCAAATCGGACCAGTAGTTCCTGAGATTACCCTCTACAACGTCACAAACTCACAACCTTTACCTCTTTATAATATTAGTATAGACTAGTATAGATAATATTAATATAGATAATAGATACACTTTATGGTATTTGATATTCACTACACTATATTAAGTGGGTGTCGCCAAGCACATCTACGACTTTATTTCTAAAACATTTGACCTAAAAAAATACAACACTTTTTAAACATGAACTGTCCAAAATTATCATCCTAAATTTGACAAGCTATAAGTCTTGATGATAGGTATAAATTTATTTTATTTTATGTATTTAGCACACCAACATAAATATTACACATAGATAAAATTACATGTGGTAAATTACAAAATAAAATTACAGTGTGATAATTACAATCACAGGCATGCATGACATTAATAAATGACAAAATAAACTAATGATAATTAGTAACTATATAGACAAAATAACAGTTTTTTTTAATAAGTACACAATTAGGTTATGTTTTTAATCAAATGCCGCTTGAATGATCCAAATGCATCACAAAATATATACAAACAGACAGACAGACATTTCTAAAAATAATTAAAATGTATTTTGTTAATTATTCCAAGACACGCGCAACAATTTAAAAAAAAAAAATAATAAAAATTATAGACACATTAGATGTACATTATTATTATATGTATAGAGGTGTAGTAGTATTAGTTTTAATATTATTATTTTATTCGATATCGATTTATTACATGTATAAATATTATAAATAATAAATAATTGAGTATATATAGGAAAATGACCGCGAAATTGATCAAAAGTATAATAACATACATACTACATGCATTTATACCCAAAATATATACATTTCAATTATGTTCAAAATAAGGCTGTTAGGCGTATCTCATTCCTCTTGTAACTTGTTAAAAAAGTTTTGTTCATTATAATACACAAACACAGCACAACACTACAAAAAAAATTGTCAGCAAATACAAAAAAAACATTAATATTATAAATAGAATGTCGTTCAAACAATTGAACAAATAAATAAAACATCGCGTGTCTCTATAAATACCTTTTATGGTCATTTTAAAAAACAGTCTATTTAACGCATTCCGAGTATTATTATTACGCTGTCCGTCTCAATCTAGAATCTTATAGTAGTGAGCCGAAGCTCCTACAATAGTATAAGTTATGGAAATTCGTAAAACAATCAGTTTTAACAAATTATTTTCACGAGAAATAGTCTTTACTCCCCTGAAATTATATTTCCCAATCCATTAACTAGAATTAAGGTCGCATTCTTTCAAATAATGGTGTATTTGATGCTCAATCAATACAGTCACATTGATAGAATTTATGAGTTTTCCCACCCACATGTCTGATACGAGCTTTTATGTGGCTTTAGCGTTTGAAAATCATGAAAGAATATCATAAAGCGTATATTCGAGTAACATTTAGTATTTAATTCATTAAAATCGGTCTTCACTATCAAAATATATTGTAATTTTAATGACGACGCGACTTAAGTAGGAGAGAAAAGTAAATAAGTAAACGGACTTAATACATTCAGATGATTTTATTAGTTACTGTTTTTTTACACTACGTTTCATGCGGAGTCGCGGGCACAACTAGTCTATACTAATATATACAGCTGAAGAGTTGTTTGTTTGAACGCGGTGATCTCAGGAACTACAGGTTCGATTTAAAAAATTCTTTCGGTGTTAGACAGTTCATTTATCGAGGAAGGCTTATAGGCTATATATCATTACGCTAACACCAATAAGAGCGGAGCTCCAATGAAGAATATTTTTAAAATCGGGCTGTTTTTCTCCTTTTAGCTGCGTGTTAACGTTAGTATTATAAATCAAACAACGTTTTTTACTGTGAGATAGACAGTGAGTGTAATTTATTGGTATTTTGATGTAATACTAACAAGTATTATATACGTTGCCGTAGTAACGTGGTAACTTTATATCGCAAACCTTTTTAAAGTTTATTTTGTGTTTCTGTTCAAAATGTTTATTCTAACGTTTGTTTTGTTTCCAATTTTTTATTTGTAATCTATTAAGTATTATAAAAATAAAGTGTGTATACATATGTGAAATTAAAATAACAACTTTTTGATGAATGATATGGCTACAAATGACCAAAAAATTTTTTTTAATGTTATATCTATATTATTATATTTTGTCTGTTTGTTTGTTTGTTCTGGGTAATCTTCAAAACGGCTAGACCTATTTTAACGGGAATTTTACTTTTTACTGCCAGATAGCCGAAATTATAGCGGTTGACATATTCTATTTTATTTGTCCGCGGCTTCATCCGCATTGCTATTTCTAAATGGTTGGACCGATTATCACGGGATATTCACTGGTAGATAGCAGACCTCATAAAAAGTAATTTAGGTTTTTTATTCGCCTTCGGCCGCAGTAGAATATCCGAAATGCTTGAACTAATTTTCACGGGACTTTCACTGGCAGATAACTAGCTAATGGGCTATTTTAGTTTAAGCTAGCGGGCTCGGCAGACTTTGTCCCGCCCTGATAATAAAAAGAAAATCTTGCCAAATTATACCTAAACCTTCCCCATGAACTGTCCTACTTACTGGTGAAAACGGCATGAAAATCCGTTCTGTAGTTATTCAGTTTATCGCGAACAGATAAACAGACAGACCAGAGGGCTTTGTTTTACACTATGTACTGTACATTCGTTCGTGTGAAATTAATCAAAAATAAATTGTTTCCTGTAAACAAGCGCGTGAGACGTGCGCTGTACTGGACTCCAAGAATAAATGTATGTAGTTTGAATTATATTATCATTTTGGTCAATTTGGCGGCCATTTTGTTTTATTTACCGCATTTGCATCTACATAACTCAGTGATTATAGCAACGTATAAGAATAACACAATTCTATCGACAATATGGGCATGTTATATCTATATAATAAACAATTTAACACATATTGTTCGATAATGTATAGTTTAAAATTTTCATTACTTTCTTATATAGTGTTAGTGAGCACTGAGTTACAAATATTTTTGAAAAAGTATTTCTGTAATGTACACATCTACTTACAATTTTACATTTCTCTAATACATTTTAAAAAAACGCGTGCGGAGCTGCGGGTAACAGCTAGTATCTTATAAGAATAGCGCTCTGTTACAATAATGCCATAACAAGTCTATCTGTAATTTAGCGTTAGACTTCCTTCATTACTTCTGACAGAATGAGTAGAACGCTAATTATAAATAAGGTTATTGACAATAACTAGGAAGTGTTATGTAGTTTGTTTTGTATTGGAAATACCTTACTCCTTATATAGTTAACTAGTTGACCCTTGTCCACTCCGTTGGGCGGTAAACATTTTAACTTGTGATAAATTTATGAGTGTGATAATATGACCAATGAACATAACGATTTAAATGATTTTTTTAATATAAAAAACTACTTTTTAGGACTTCAATATAAAAATTAGACATATGCTGTCACTGACTTTTTTATAGGAATTATCAAGCTCTACAACTTTTCTCTAGAACTTAATTATATATATCTCATCGTTAAAGCAGCATTCGTAAGAAACATTCGTTCAATCGTTTTTTCTCCGACTTACTTTGCAAATCCTACGACCACAAAAAACTTTTTTAATTTTTTGAGTTAGTATATAGCCTAATAATATTATATAGATTGTATTAGTAAGTATATATAAGCCTTGTGATGCAGTAAAACCTTAGTAATATATAGAGACACTGTTGTTTGTTTTTATGGCTGAGTGTTAGTGTTCAAATGTGGTTGACGTAAGTTCTATTCGAATCACTAAGCACTGTGTCGGGTAGGGTGTTGAAAACAGCGGTTTTCGTCGGATCACCGAAATTAAGGAACGTCGAGCGCGGTCATTACTTGGATGGGTGACCGCCTGGGGACACGGTGTCACTTTTGTTTCTTGTTGTATTCTTTCAATGAAAATGTTTATTAGAATATAAAAGTTTCACTTCTATCGTGTTTCGATACATCGTGTTTTTTTTTAAAGTTATGTATGTTGTTATGTTATGTTTGTTTATTATTACTTGTTTTTGTCTAGTATAAGATTTATGAGTGAGAACTTTTTTACACGCACTGAACTGTAAACGAAAGCTAACCGTAATGCTTGGGTCGGTGACGAACTGAATCGTGAATACTCGGCTCCATTCGTCATCAATTATGTTTATTGTCAGACAAAGAATACATCGTTCCGATAATAAATATTGCGTGTATTTAAATATTACTATTATTTATTTACACATGGCTATATAAATCTATTTGGATATTAATGCATGTGCTTTTTTATACGATTTCACTTATATCACGTGGTTATAAGCGCACCCACATTTTCACTTGAATTAGTATTATAGTTTATTACTTACAATAATAAGATCACAGTAGATATTTTAAATCACATACTTTGAATTAAAAAAGTTGGAATGTCAAGTTGAAAAAAGTTACAGATTATAAAATTACATTGTTAATTGATAAATACTTAATTACTCAGAGGCTTTTTGTTCTCCTACGAATTAAGATTTATACTAAGAAAAATGTAAGCTATAATAAGGATCAATTACGAGTAAATAACGTCACATAATTATTTTAATTTAGAAGGCAACATGTCTTTTTATTTTATGTTTGCAACCAATATCCTAGTAGATAATTATTATTGTCATTGTCGAGAAGGTAGTGATATTTAAAGTTTCTTGCGATTATTTCTATGTTCTAATGCTTTCCTAGAACTTTCCAGGGAGTTTTTATTGTAAGTTAGAATCCATGTTCTGTGGTATTATTTAACTTTTTCTTTTTTTTTATATCATAGGAGTCAAACGAACAGATGGTCACCCGATATGCACTTACAAGGAGGAAGGGGAAGGGGAGGGTAGGTGGGCGCTGTCACTGACCGAACGAAACTCGACAATGGAAGCACTGTTACTTCACGTCGGTTTTCTCTGAGAGGGCCTCTGAGAGCCACGCTGAAACTATTACTGGTTTCAACATGAATGTGTCGGCTCGTCCGGGGTAGTACCACCCTCTCATAGAAAACCGACGTGAAGTAACAGTGCTTGCATTGTTGCGTTTCGTTCGGTCAGTGAGAGCACCGGAGGCCCACCTCCCCTCCCCTCTCCTCTCCCTCTCCCTCCCCTAACCCTTCCCCCCAAAGGGTGGCAACGTACTTGCAACTCCTCTGGTATTGTTAATGTCCATGGACGGTGGTGATCACTTAACATCAGGTGACCCACCTGTTCGTTTGCCACCTATGACAAAAAAAAAACATATAAAATGAAGTCGCTTCCACTGTCTGTTACCTGAGATCTTTTAAGGTATTCGACGGATTTTAGTACAGTTTTCAGCAATAGATAGAGTGATTCAAGCGAAAGGATAATGTGTATAATACATACTTATTATGGTACAGAAAAGCCGAACAAACATATTTTTATTGCGCTTAAATCACAAACGCTGGCTAAACCTTACGATAAATATCAAATTAATGTACTACGGAATTGTATATCTTAAAAAGATCGATAAAAAAGTCCGAGATGGATATATTTATCTCCAAAGGATAACACACAGTAACCATTTTTAATATTAGATATAATAAACCATTATAAAAATATAAAATAGGAAAACTATAATAGAAAAATAAATGCAAATAAAATGACACGTAGGTGTCAAAAAAAAAAAAACTTAACTTAACTTAACTTAACTGCCCTTAACAGTATTTCATGAAAATGGATATCCACATTGCACCCGTGCGAAGCTGGGACGGGTCGCCAGTGAAATATAAAAACCACTACATGACATTCCAATATCCCGCCAAAAACTACCTATTAATCCTTTACAGCATTTAATTTAGTACAACTTTGAATAAATTTAAATTCGTCCATGTTTAACCAGCATTATTGAAAACCCAACAAGATAATCATTTTGTGGTTGACGTAAGCTGAGCATATACTTAAAAATATTCTAGTTACATCCACTGATCAAGGTTACCAAGTTTCGATGGTATTAGAATTGTGAGCAATTTTTTTTTAAACTACTACAACGTCAATTATATGTATGTACTATGTTATTTAAGTTACACTTTTTGCTGCTTTGTATAAAAATATTATCCTTTCTTACAAGATTTAATGATTACAATATATTTGGAGGTTATTTCGGATTGGCTAAGAAAAAAAGAGTTTTGTTTTGACAACCAATCTTCTTGATTTTTACTGTCATTATCGAGTAAGCAAAGACACTATAAGTTTCTTGCGATAATTTCAATAAACTAACAAAATGGCGGCCCTCTTGTCAGAACTTTCCAGGAAGTTTTTTTAGCATCTCTGAATTCATTCTCCGTGGTATTATTTCCCATCCATTTCACTTATACTCAATAACTAAATTATACGTAAAATACCGCCAAAATATAGGGTCAAATAACACAAGATTATGAATAAAATATAAATGCCGGTACATGATAAAGTTTAATGACGTGACAAAACTGTCAAATGTTGTTTTTTATCTATTCTTGTGGGCTTCCAATCTACGAAAACGTAACACGTCGAAAATGTATTGAGATAAAAATATGCAAGTGCCGTTATATTTAAATGAGGCATTGCTTGAACAACTATCTAAGTTAGAGAAGATATTTAATTATATGTAATTAAAATCATAAAAATTAGCACACATGTTGAGAGAAATTTATACCCAGTTGTGTAGAAAACCACCTTGACAACATATTTTTAGATGAGTTCATATTCCTTCTTCTTTTTCTTGTTTTGGCTCCGCAAAAGCACTTACCAATGTCATTTTTTTGTTTCAATAGATATTACAACATATGTTACACAATAAGTGTCGTGTGAATAATTTCATAGTTCCAACAAGATGGTGGCTTTCTTTCTAGAACTTTCCATGGATTTTTGTGGCATCTCAGAATTCATATGCGTGATATTATTTTCTATTCATTTCACTTATGCACAATAACCGAACTGTATTACGTAAAACACCCACCAATTTTACAAAATATAAAGTCAAATTACACAAGAGTAATAATTAAAAAAAAATCCATTACATGATAGACCAAAATCCCGACAAAAACTCCATTTTCATATTTTAATATGTTGTGTCACTGTAACGTATTCAAAATAAATGATGGCAACAATACTTATTTCTGAAAACTTTAAACACAGGAGTCAGGGTCATAAATCCTCAGCAGTGGCTTGCGGTTACCATAAGCAGATATAAGCCATTTGAATATGTAGTTAATCGCAATTTAACTATTTCTTTAAGAAATCGATGTTGTAAGATATCTGTAGTAAATAATATAACCTGTGGTAATAATTTTAATTGTCAGAGGTAATAATTTAATATGACTAATTTTGGCGGGATTTTTGTTGTTATGTATCTATAGTAGTATTTTTTTAAATATTTTTTATTCATAAAGTTAGGTTATATTTATATAGGTTATATAGGTTAGGTTCTCTGTATATTTTGTAATATAAAAGGAATTGTGTGTACAAGTGAATTGGGTTAGAAAGAACATGGGACATGTATATTGACATACCGTAAGAATTCTCTGGAAAGTTCTTACAAATGATTATTATCTTGTTAGGATACAGAAGTCATCTGTAAATACTAACTTTGTAATATCGAACAATAAACTACTCGATAACAGTAGTAATTATCTTTAATAACTAGGAATAGTTTCTAAAATCAAGAAAAAACACATAATAACACATAATTGTTTTTTTTCTAAATGTAATCAAAGATTTATTTTTGGATTTGTGCATTTTATAAATGATACATGAGATAAATTGATTATCTCAAATTACCTGCTGTCTACTAATAATGCTGATGTATGAAAAAAAATGCAAATGCTTCGAACGTAAAAAAACGACACACTTAAAAAAACTTGATTGCGATAATCGTAATTTAGGAACAAAAAATACAATTAATAATTCCAACGTAGGAGATATCAATGTTACTACATATATTATGAGGAATATTAGATCCAATGTTTTTTTTTTACAAGGAAATATTTACTACTTATACTAAGGCGACTTTTATGTAAATAATTTATTTAAAAAAATAATGAAATCCTTCTCGTTCTTAATTTATTGCTTATAATTATAGCGCTTAGTTTATTAATAGCTTAATTATGTTTATTTATTTATTTAATTTTTTAAATATTTTTTCAAGTGACTTCTTATGGGCTTTGAAATTCTGATCCGTAATCTTTTTGTGTGACGAAAAGTGATGGGGGTAAACACTGTGTCGGGTAGTGTTGAAAACACCGGTTCTCGTCCGATCACCGAAGTTTAGTAACGTTGGACGCGGTCAGTGCTTCGATGAGTTGACCGCCTGTGACGCCATATGACGTTAGCTGTTTGTTGTACTTTTTTATAAACAAGTTTTCACTTACTTCGTGTGATCATAAGGACATATGCTTTTTATTTCATTTACGCATCTTGATATGTTTTTATTTGATTACTAGCGGTTTCTCTTGACTTTGTCTGTATTGAGATCTTTATAAATGTTGACAAAATACATTATTTTCGTGTAACTGTTAACAGTTTATACAGCGTATGCTCTCATAGATAATTTAAATAATAAATTTAGTATTCGACAGATATCTTAATAAATCATAGCTCATATGCTATTTTGTTGTAAAGTGCCATCAAAATTCGTCGAGTATTATTCGAATGAAAGAGTAAAAATCATCCGACTTCATAAAACTCACGACCTGTTCTGCATTAATGTAGACTGATATATACTTCTCTATGTTATTTTTTGTGTTTTTAACAACGTGTATGCAGAAATAAACAATGCTCGGCTTTGTAGTTACGGCGCAACAAATAAACAAAGTTATTTTCGCATTTATTAGTTACTATAGGATGGCTTTAGTACCACAAGTAGGATCCTTGTTGAGGGGCCAACAACTACTGCGTTGGTTAGAATTATTATACACGCATATTGTACACGCAGTTCGGCAGTAGAAAGAAGGCAGAGACTTTTATCAGTACGAGATTTTCTCTCGCGAGAAAAAAAAAACGATGGTTGACGAATGACGACAACAATTTTACTTGCTGTTAAGTGATTTTTTTTTATACTACGATGGTAGCAAACAAGCATGCGGACAGCCTAGATATTAAGCAGTCACCACAGCCTATGAACGCTTGCAACAGCATATGAGCGTTGCCGACCCTTCTATAACCTTTTTACACGAGAAAACGAGACAGTGTTACACATCCTCATACACTGTCCGCGTTTTGGCTCGTCCAGAAATGACCTGGAGTGCATGACCAGTGACAAAATCTCGGAAGAGATCCTACACGGGTGGATGGAGGATGATGGGAAACGTCCCTATTTGCTGAAATTCCTAAACCAGGTGGTGGCTACTGCGATACAAAGACACAAATAAATGAAACAAAAAATTAACAAATCAGATTATTAACCACATACGACAAGTAATTACAAATAAATAATGTATAACATGTTTACACGACGAATTAAAATATATGACAAACCTTGTAGCATAATACTCAAATGAAACCTATTTACGAATTCCACTTCAGTTCTCACTAAACTATCTCTGTTCTCTATTTATAAACTTGGCTTCTGTCTAGCAATAAATTAATAATGTAATCAATACTAAAAAAAAACAGGAATACATAAAGGAAATAAGAAAGAGACATGTATACAATCGAAGCAATTAAACAAATAGACCTAACGCGACAACCACTATACCGTCCAGTCGAATATTAGTACTGCTAGCGATACAATTTGTGATTTTGGATGATAGATTTTTACCGACCCTCCCGATGAAATAACGGCAATGAACGATCAGTACCAGCCTGTCTCTCTAAACAGAGCGTGCTCACGCCCACGCCCGCGTAACCACAGATCACGCCGCCGTGGTCTGGGGGTAAATTTCGCTCCCGCACACCAGACTAGGCCCCCCTCGGCAGCAGCTCAAGCCTAGGTCCGTTCCCTCGGCGTGGAGCCCTTGAGTACGCTGCTCGCGCGATACAGTGACACAAAATCTTACATCACTGCGACAACATTACACATATCACCTCCACACACGTGCACGCATACACGCTTACACATAATCAGGTGGAAGGGTTTTTTTTTTTCCCTTATCAAACTGAAATAGTTTAGAATATTATCCGATACGAAATATATATAAGGGTTGTTGAGGTATGTATGCTTGGTACACATATATGTTTCAACAACTCATATATGTATGAATAGTTAGCTTAGCTTAGGTTAGCTCAGATAGGTCGCGAATTGCTTGTATCAGGCAACAGCCAAAGCCGAGGTGTGCCGCGCACCCTTGAGCTAGTTGTCAAAGTAAAATCGGCTGAGTGCCTTAAGCGCTCGCCTTAGTAGTCCGGTGAAGCTGTTAAGACCTTGCTTGGTCAATAGCGTAGTCAGTTCGAAAAAAAAAAAAAGGATGATAGATACATGTTAGCTATCGGATTATTAAAATAAATGTTGTTTTTTATAAAGCCGAGTATAAAACAGTGTTCTGTTATGATTGCAAATATTGGTGTTAAAAAAAGTAAATTTTCAAAAAAAAGTATTAACCGACTTCAATATCAATCAAAAACCCATAAGGCACTAAAAAGCAGAAAATAAATAGTTTATCAAAAATAAAACATATGAATATGTGTGCTACCTAGAGATGTACTGGAAGTCGGTACATTTTGACATCTGTCAATAAAGGATTTCAAAAAAGGTTGTGAAGGAGGTTGCTATGCTCGATTGTATGTATTATTTTACTCTTACGTTCCAATTACCCTTTTTCATTCTACATCCAACAATGATATTATAACATACAACTATTATTATAATATTTATCCCTTTAAAAAATCAATGAACTATGGTCGAATGTCGACCACCGGGCGCCCACTAGTAACAATAAATGTGTGTTTAATAATATTTTTATTACCACATAAAAATACCTACCAACAATACATACTTATCGCTTCGTATAACGTGTAAAACAATTGAATGTCGCATAAAAAAAACGATTATTCCAAACAGGCGTACACACTTCCCGATAAGCCATTCGCTTGGTTCTGTCCTTATAATTTTTTATTTGAAATACTTTATGTACGTCATAGAGCGTTTTCGGCGGGATGTTGGAATGTTATATAGTATTTTTTTAATATTTTATTGATGATCTTGTGTTATTTGACTCTATATTTTGAAATATTGGTGGTGCTTTACGTACTATAGTTCGGTTATTTTGCACAAGTATCGCTTTGTATAACGTGGAAAACAATTGAATGTCGCATAAAAAAAAACAATTATTCCAAACGGTCGTACACACTTCCCGATAAGCCATTCGCTTGGTTCTGTCCTTATAATTTTTATTTGAAATACTTTATATACGTCATAGAGCGTTTTCGGCGGGATGTTGGAATGTTATATAGTGTTTTTTTATATTTTATTGATGATCTTGTGTTATTAGACTATATATTTTGAAATATTGGTGGTGTTTTACGTACTATAGTTCGGTTATTTTGCACAAGTGAACTGGATGGTAAATAATACCACGGAGCATGGATTCTGACTTGCCACAAAAACTATCTGGAAAGTTCTAACAAGACGGTCACCATCTTGTTAGTTCATTGAAATGATCTTCAGAAACTTATAACATTATTATCTACTCGACAGTGGCAGTAATAATCTTCTAGAAGATTGATTGCCACAAATTAAATAATGTACGTCCTATAAATACAGTTATCTCTGCCGTACAGGGAAGCTGTGGAACAATCTCCCGGCCAGTGTGTTCCCTCCTTCCTATAATATGGGGTCTTTCAAGCGTAACGTGAAGAGACATTTATGCAGGCCGGCATGACAGCGCCGACCGGTGAGGGTTAAAATGTCTCTTGGTAGTCGCCATTGTTTTTAGATTATACTGTGCTCACCATCAGGCACAGTAAAGTCACTTTGCCGTGCTTCGATAAAAAAAAAATAACCATTAATTTTCTGTCAAAATGACGCGTTTAAAATTAAACACATTGGTGTTATAATTATTTAAAAATATGTAAATTAATTCTGTATCGATCCAATAATAATTTTAATTGGAGGTTTCCATTTTTGTCTTAAATAATTTTTTTTTTAATTCAATTTTATCTTTAAATATATATTATGATCATTCTTTTCTTTTTTAAGTAGATAAGAATCATGTTTAGGTTTTTTGCGGGATATTATTCTGTCATGACGTGGTGTTTTTTATTTATAAACCTGAATTATTTGATACTATACTAATTAGTAATATTGGTGGCAAATTATATAATATACTTCAGTTGTAGTGCACAAGTCTACGGAAAGTAATAACACGGAACGTGAATTCTGAGACATCACAAAAACTCAACAAGGGTGCCACCATCTTGAAGGAAGATTTAAGTCATCATAAGACACTTCCTAGTAATATTACCCACGTGATAATGACATTAATGATCTTCAATAAAAAAAGATCAGATTTCAAACTATAAAGAAGAAAAATCACAATTATATGATTACTTATAAATAAATCATTTACGTTTTCTGGTAGCTACATATAAATACAAAATCTGATTAAATATTATTTAAAAAAATAACTTACTTCCTACATTATTTTCACGGACACAAAAATACAGTTTTAACAGTTCACACAGCACTTTCAAAAATAATTATAATCTATATTTAACAGATCTTGTCTCATGGAACAGATGAGAACAAAATAAAACTTTCTTTTTTTGCGAGGCAAAGACAGTCGCGTCCGCATGCCGGGCACACACTAAGCAAACGGTAAGCTGTAAGCAAAACTTGAATCGTGTTTCGATATAATGCTATGTATATATGTTACGTAGCTTGTGCTATGTTTGTCTGGAATGATCAAACGTTGTCTCGATTTGTTAGGTTCCGTATGATAAAAAACACAATTAATAATCTTTTAACCCAGATGAAAATTAATGATTATTTTATTAAGAGTGATTAAAATTTTAAATTCAATAGTTAATTAACACAAACTAAAAAAATGGCTAAGGTTATTGTTATTTTTTTTATGAATTATAAAAATCCTCGCTAACGACACCTAATAATAATATGACTCAGTTCAAGATAGAACTTTCCAGAAAGTAATCGCCGTTATTAAAGTTATGTATGTATATTTATTTATTATGTATGTAGGTATGTTGCATTGTATATTGTATTTTCCCTCTGATAGAGAATTATTAAAACATGCCTAGATCAACTTTACCTAAATGCTAGTTATATTTTTTGTCTAAAATACATTTTCGTAATATGAGAAACCAATATAACTTTTTTTGGCATGTATTGCGTTTCTGTTTTCTTTTATGGAGATAGTATTAGTTTGCGTTGAAGTAAATCAACTTATAAACTATTTCATCGATTCGCAAGAATTTGATTTATATTTTCTTTTCTTTTTTTTCGCATAAATATATTCATATATGTCGGGAAGTGAGGTGGCCGCAATCTGATACGAGTAACTTCCCTTTCCGTTGATTATTGCAATAGCATATGCATACATATTTTTAAAGATTAGTTATGTCATGATTTAGATGCATGTATGAGATTATCATGTGATTTGATGGCAGACTCCTTCTCCATCAAGCCCAAAAGACCCACAGGAATTATACCGATTATTAAATGCCGTAGTCTTCTAATCAAACTTGAGGCTTTTTTAAAGTAGATGTTCAAAAGTTTGCACAGATAATATTTTCGCGTTATTCATTTCGCTACAACTTACCAGTAGGTGGCGCTGCAGCTCCTCATGTTATGGAATAATCGGCATAAAAACTAGTATACATGCTCACCGCATTTTTACTGAAGCATTTAATACAAAAAATTGTACTTAACAATAATTAGTAACAAACAATGAAATAAAACGCAAGTGGAGCCGAGGGCACACCTAGTACATTATAAAAAGTAAATTATACAGCCATAGTTACGCTATCTATTATAAATCCACAGAAATTTATTATTATAATTGATCAACTCAGGATGTAGTTGTTTCCAGTTTGTTACCAAATATTTTTTTTAATAAGTAATAACAACTTAAATTTTACATATGTTTTCATCCTTTTTTTATACCCAAGATACTTAAACTTCGTAAAAAAATTTTTTGAAATGTAATATTAACAGTAAATTAAGTAAATTAGCAATTGCATATCTATAGGCATATCTAGCGTATAATAATAATACAAGAAAAAAACCGATGGAATTCAGTCATTTGTGGTCGCAGTGTACAAGAATGTAAAATAATGTAAAATTTTGTACTATTTCAAAAAATATATCTCTTAGGTACTACTTAGGGTATATTTTGTTTTGCATTTTTTTCTGAATGGGCTTAAGTTCTGCTATAAGCCATTGCAAGGTTATCCATTCATTATCGGACACTCTGTATATACTAAAGTTGCCATCTTCAAATAATGAAAAACATGATTTAACACCAGGACATTTCAGTTTAAAACGTACGACCTCAACAGAATGTTTTAAAAGCTCATAATATTACTTAAAAACTGTCCAAAACAATTCAGGATACATCGAAAAGCAAAATAAATTCTGGGAAAACAAGGCAGCTAGCAAACAAAATTATATTTTTTGTTTAATAAAAACTACAATTCAATTCTTCAGTCGAATTTCTATCTTCCATATTTGATTTGTTATATAGCTTTGAAATTCAAATTTCGGCTGTTTTGCAATTTTTAGCTAAACTGTAAGATGTAGACAAAAAATTCTTTTATTTTTATCATTTTATAAATCTTCCAAAAACAATTGACATTACATAAATGAATAATACGAATGCAAAGCATAAAATACTTGGCCCCTATGAGCCGAGCTATGCCACCTCGTGGTTTTTTACGCTTTAATATTGAACCCCAAAAACAGGATCATTTGAAAGCGGCTGTACGGATTCGCACAAAGAAAGTAATATAGTTTTGCAAGAGCGCCTTACGCAGCACCGTTGCAAGCTGTCTGGTGGTGTTCATTTTTTTTTCTTTATTAGTTTTCTCGTTTGCACACTACCTGATTTAATGTTAAATGAAGATCCACATCTAAGATGGTAAACACGCTAAATCTAGAAGGAAATGGGTCTCAAGTGTAACCGCCGGAACACACAATCGGGTGCTTGGTGACAGATTTTCAACTTGAGGATGGTAGCTTGCCAGGCGGACTTAGAAAAAGCCTTACCACCACGCTATGGTTTCGTCACGATATTTTCCTGCAAGCTGCAAGCTCCGACTTATTTGCAAGGATTCGAATCTACGTCCATCGACACTCTCTAAATATGCTATCAACTAAGTCATTGGTTCCCTTTCACTCCTTAGTTCCGGCTCTTGCACAAACTGTTTAGTTTTTTTTCGAACTGACTATGCTATTGACCTAGCATAAATATATGAGTTGGTGAAACATATATGTGTACCAGGCATACATACCTCAACAACTCTTATATATATTTCGTATCGGATAATTTTCTAAACTATTTCAGTTTGATAAGGGGAAAAATAAAACCCTTACACTTGCATGTGTAAGCGTGTATGCGTGCACGTGTGTGGAGTTGATATGTGTAATGTTGTCGCAGTGATGTAAGATTTTGTGTCACTGTATCGCGCGAGCAGCGTACTCAAGGGCTCCACGCCGTGGGAACGGACCTAGGCTTGAGCCGCTGCCGAGGGGGGCCTAATCTGGTACAAAGTGTTTCATGCAGACTCGAAATATTATCTATTAACTTGCCTTATAAGTGACGTGCAAACATTTTTGAAACGTAAGCCAATAGAAAAGAGGCAGATTTTTGGATAGCAACAAAGCACGGCTAGTCGCTCGCAAAAAAGGCATTGAGCATAGGCAACCTCGAGAGTGTACTCAAGAGCATGTAATGACGCGAAATTATAAATCTCCTGCCATAAATACCGCTTAACGCACTTAAAGAAGTTTATACTTTTACTACTACACATTTCTAGACGTCTGTCAATACCTCAATGTTATAACTATTCATTTTTTTTGTAGTTTAGTTGAGTTTTAGTTTCGAGTTACTTTAGAGTTGAGTTTTGGCTTTAGTTACAGGGGCTAATATTTTTGAGAGTCGGTTATTCTGCTTTCTTGGTCTCACCGGCGGAATGTATAATTATATATGTAAATACTGTTACAGCTTTGTTAATATGTAATTTGGTTTATAAAAGATATATTCATGGACAAGGTCTCAAATTTGTTATTATAATGAAGAGAACTTATCCGGCCAATTGTTATTGATCAGAATTACTTCATTAGCAAGCGGAATTGCTAGAAAAATGTAAAACCCGACTGACGTTAAATCATTTTTAGTTATGTAAATGAGCGAATTGTTCTTGAATGTTGCTGATTAAATATTGTAACATATTTACGGGCATCACACTTAAATATTATTTCACTCTCATAATTAAAGTGAATCGTTGGATTTTATGTGTGTCTACATATTGAAATACATTGTTCCAAGGAATTAAGGCATATAATTATATAAACTCGAAAACAAAACGTATGTTTTTAACTTGAAAACTTAATTTAACTTAAAAATAGACATTAAATGCAATTAAAAACGTTTATTTAAAAAAATATAATCACTTAAATAGGCTTTTGAATTCGTTTTTTATATACTGACTGTCTGTATACAGAATCAAGTAAGACACCAAAACGAACGAAAATAAACTATTTATTAAATAATATGATATTCGTAATCTATACTACAATAAAACTGTAACAAGGCCAAATCTGTACATTAAATATTTTTTGAAAATGTTAATCGGGGTAAACTTGGTTATCGATATAGAAGCCAGAAATCGATATAGAAATAATCCTTTTACAATTTTTGTCTGTGTGAATACCCGCATCACTCTGAAAGTACTGAACCGATTTTAACGAAACTTGGCACAGTGATAACTAATATTACAAGATTACATTTACTTTTTGTCCCAAAAAACGCAAGGTGTTCTCCAGAATAACGAGCAAAAATATTGATTTTTAAATAATTTTAGGAAACTTGTTTCAGTAAAACTTTCTTTTTAAACGTTATTAAAACATGAATTTATGAATGCCAGACAATTTTGTTATTGATAATAATGTGCCCGATCATATTCTATATAAATAAAAATAATTTATTTCAAACCATTTTATTTTTTCGATTGCAAAGAACATATTTCATTTTATTAACAATTATGGTATAAAATTTCACCGTAAACAATGAAAAACAACGACAAGCGTAAACATATGACTTGGTACTGATGCTATCTTGAATAAATGCGTCTATAACATGAGCCACAATTATCGCTCTCTTTACCATACAGCCAGTGTTGGGCTAAAACAATAGCTATAGCTAAGTTATTCTATACATATTATTTTTAATTTACCTTCTTTTATGTCTAAATAAAATAATATTAAAATCTACTACTATCTTAACATGGTATGAACAGTCTTTTTTATTTAGAAAAAATATGGCAATGATAATTTCACGTTTTAGTACCGTTTCAGAGTTAGTGAAAAACAAAATATTCTGAAATCATTTAAAAATCAATAATTTTGCCGCTAAAGGTGCGATATGTACTAATAAACGTAACGTTTATCGGCAGCCAGATAATCTGCACGGTTTTCGGAAGATCATAAAGATATATAAAAAACTGGCTTTTTAAAATTCGCTCTCGAAACCGTTGCTAACTCTTAGATAAATATTTACAGGCAAGTGACATTTGACGCGTCGACGTGATCTTCATATCTTATTCATATTTATATTTTTCTTCAATACAATGGAGTGTGAAAAAGTTTTAATACAAGTTGAAGATAGTTATAATAAATTAAGTGGTATAGATGATTATTAAATTTTATTTTTACGTATTGTCCATGTTCAGAGTCTATCTGCCGTAGGTTAGGTATCGTGACAGAGAAAAAGAGAGAGAGAGAGTGTATATAATATATACACACATAAAATGTTCATTTCAATAGCAAACATACTCAAGGATTACATATTTATGTATTAACTTTTATTAACTTGATTATCCCAGATCATTCAGTAGTTCGGTGAAGCTGTAAAGGCCGTAAGGCTAATAACATAGTCAGTTCGAGAAAAAAAATCTCATTCAGTGTTTAATTTATCATTATTGATCTTATAAATATATTTTATCGTTTAATTTACAATTTAACTCTATCAAATTCATAAAAGTCAATATCAACTCTATAAACGTCTACAAAAAAGGGAAAGGAACTTTGTTTCGGGGTATAGACCCCTCAAGCTTTTTTTTTCTTTACCGCCAATATATGTAGGTTAGTTTTTATTTTAATTGAACCCGGTAGATGATGCTACAAACTGGTTGTAGGCTTATTTCTCACATACCATCTGGGTATATGTTTGAGTGAATTCCTTGATAGTTTGGATTTACAATTGGAAACCGTAGGTATGGCTGCAATCGGGTTTTAGGTTTATTAAAAATTTTCGCGTTTAAAAATACAATTGAAACCGGTGATAACCGATTTGGTGCAGACGAAGTTGCACGGAACAGCTAATTTAAAATATAAACAAATAAAAATAATGTATATTGACAAATTTATAAACCCACGTAAAAACTTATAATATAAAAAAACCGTTTTTCACAAATAATCCATTGATATATAAAAACCCAAGATCTACACTTAACATCTCACAGACGCCACACAAAACTGAGTGCATAATTTTGAATTATACAGTCATTACAAATAGTTTCGCGTCGCTTGCGTCCTTGTAAAAATAACTAAATCATTCAGGTAAGATTGTATTTGCAAAATAATAAGTTTATCGCATAACTATAACCACGTATGTCTATTGGGGAGTTATTGCGGCCGGTTTTGAGAGCTACTTTTATTCGAGACTGTGCGTCTTGGGTTTTTATAAGTCAATGCATATATGACATACTTTGTATAACTTTAAAATCCCGCCACAAGCTCCATCTATTTCTTTCCAACACTGCATTTAGCAGTTGGTTCTTTTAACGAAAATCATTATTGATTATGTATTGAAAATAATTTTCAGAGATAAAAACAAATAAATTGTAAACAAAAACAAAATGCGACAATAAAACATAGCTTTTAACGTTGGTTGTCATTAACTTGGTATTGGGAGTTTTTGGCGGGATTTTGGTCTGTCATGTAGTGGATTTTTTTTTATTCATAATCTTGTGTTACTTGACTCTACATTTTAGGAGTTCCGATCGCATCGTCGACTCGAGCGGTTGTCCGTTTTGCTGCGCGCGCTAAGTTCGATTTTAATACTCGTGATTTAGTGACGTCAGTTATTGTGTTGTTTCGATCCGGCACACCTGCGGTGCACCTGCGTTTTTTTCCTGGAACTGAGTGAGACCTTTCCTTTGTATTTATTTATTGCTTTATCTATTTCTTGGTATATTTTTTGGTATTTATTTACTCATTTATTTATCTATTTGTTTACGTATTTGTTTAATTCTTCAGTGATTTATTTTTAAATTTATTTACTTTTTATTGTTTGTTTATTTAAGTAGTCTTATGTTATTTTTCCCCTGTCTCGCTCAGGTACTTATTTGCGTTGTTTTCCTATTTTGTTTAGTTTTAAACAGCTCCCTTTGATCCGGACTTGGGATAGTCCGTTAAATTCATTAAGGCGCTCCCCCCTGCCCCTCTGGCAGGGAGGTTTCACATGTCTTCCCCCGCCCCACTCCCCTCCTCAGGCCCCGGTATGGCCGCTGAACAAGAGGTCAGTCTCTTAGAGACTGAGCTCATTAGCCTCCGCGGCTTCATAGCCGCTATCTGTCCTCGTCTCGTAGACGATTACGATGCGTACGCTGCAAAGCGTCGCACCGAGCTCCCTCATTCCTCGAAGCCCGCTCCCTCGATCTATGCCAAGATCGAGGCTTCCAACAACTTCCCAATCCCAGCCGATCGCGATAGCGATGACTCCGACTCCGACTCCGGCTCCGACATGGAGCAAGACCCTCCTGCTCAGCAGGATCCCCCTGCCGAGCAAGCCCCTCAGGCTGAGCAAGCCCCTGCTGCGGACGATGGCTTCACCACCGTCACGCACCGCAAACCGCGCAAGAAGCGCTCGAACTCCTCTTCCGATCCGGAGGACAAATTGCCCTCTAAAAAGATCGCAAACGTCGATGGCGCGAAAGTGCCAAAGGCGACACCAGCGCCCTCTAGACCCGACTCGCCCGTGGCTGCGGGTTCCGCAGTTTCGGGCAAGAAGCCCCGCCCACCGCCCCCCGTTACGATCCAAGACAAAGCGTCTTGGGTTGAGATTTCTAGCCTGCTGGAAACGGCAGGTATCCCTTACACCTCCGCCGTGAATACCGCTGTAGGTATTCAGGTGAAGGTAGCCACGTCCACCGCCCATCGCAACCTCACTCGTTTCCTTCGGGACAACCAGTGGGGCTATTTCACGCACTCTCTCGAAGAGGAGCGTAAACTACGGGTTGTGATCCGTAGAGTCCCCTCAGAACTCCCGACTGACGACATTTCAGACGACCTCAAGGAACAGAAGATTCCTGTTCGCGAGGTTCATCGTATGCGCTCTCCGCGCACCAGGGCTCCATATGATATGGTTCTCGTTGTCCTCGATCGCACCCCTCAGGGGAAAGCGATTTTTAATCTTACATCCCTTTGCGGCCTCTCCGGCGTCATAGTCGAGCCGCCGCGCAAAACGTCTGTGCCCTCGCAGTGTCACAACTGCCAGGTGTACGGACACTCCGCACGAAACTGTCGCCTGAAACCCAGGTGCGTTAAGTGCCTCGGCGACCACTCCACTAGGGAGTGTTCTCGCACGAAAGACGCCTCCGACCCTCCGAGCTGTGTTCTGTGCCGCGGCGTGGGCCATACCGCGAATTATCGCGGATGTCCCCGCGCCCCGCGCACAAAGCGCCCTCGATACCCCAGGCAGGCGTCGCCGTCTAAGACGGCCGCTGCCCCCGCCCGTCCTCGACCTCCGCCTCTCATGTCTCGAGAGGCCTTCCCGAACCTGCCGGGCACGTCTCGTGCACCGGCAGCGTCCGTACCCGCGACTAGTGCGCCCCCCCGCCCCTACCGGGCCCCTCAGGCCCCGTGGGCTCCTAAACCCGCGTCCCAGCACACTCCCAAACCTCCGGCGGCTAATCCTTCACAGGATGACCCCGCATACTCCTTTTCCCTATCGAGTATTGACTACGCAGGTCAACTACTCATTTTCCACGAGATCTCGGAGATCTCGGCGTACGAAGAGTGCTCTCGTAATCCGCTACTAGGTGCCGTCACGGCAATCCATAGATTTCCAGCCATCGCGGCTACACTACAACGGCTCGCGCGCGCAGCTGGTAAAAAATAAATAACTCAAATAAGATAGAGTAAATCGCGTATTTACGTCTATCTTCCCCTAAAAATAACCGTCAAACAATAATAATAATTTTTGTTATGTCTATTTTTAGACTTCGGTGCCGTCACCGTTAGTAAATTTAAATTCAATCTTATAAAATGCGTGTTGCGCCCACGCTTTTGTAATCGATCCCTATTAGCTCCCGCACACTTCGCGGTTCTCAATAATATCTCGAGCCTAGGTCGTCCCCGCGCGGAGCCCTCTTGATATTATTTTCGCGATACAGTGACTCACCTACATCACTTGAACACACATATGAGATTATCTCTCTCACACACGTGCACATACATACACACTGTGGGAGGGTTTTATTTTTTTTCCCTCAATCGAACTGAATCGAATAGTTTAGTTCGTTTCATTTCCGATATACACGTATTCATTGGTGAATCATGCAATTTTCATTGCATAATTCACAAATGCATATATGTATGAATAGCTTAGTATAGTTTAGCTAGGACAGACGCGTCTTTTTCGGTAACAGCCCAAGCCGAGGTGTGCGTGCACCCTTGTGTATGTTACCCAAAACCAAAATCGGCTGAGTGCCCTAAGCGCTCGGCCTTAGTAGTCCGGTGAAGCTGTAAAGACCTTGCCAGGTCAATAGCATAGTCAGTTCGAAAAAGAAAAAAAAAACTCTACATTTTGCAAAATTTGGTGGTGTTTTACGTAATACAGTTCGGTTATTGTGGATAAGTGTAGTGAATGAAAAATAATACCACGGACCATGAAATCTCCATGGAAAGTTCAAACAAGAGAACCACCGCCTTGTTGTAACATTGAAATTATTCATACGACACTTATTGTGTAAAATATGTTGTAATCTGTATTGAAACAAACAACATTGACACTGATAAGTGGAGCCCTAACAAGAAAAAGAAGAACTTGGTATTATATTTTAAGTAAGAAACTTCTAATATGTTATATAAGAGGCCATGACATTTGTTTTATGTTACGTATTTTATATTTTTATAGTCAATAAATAACTAAAATGGATAATTAAAACAACATTTATTATTTAGATATTAATTTTACTGTTTCAATAAAACGTATAATATGAAGAAATTAATATTGTGAATTTTGTCACAAATTTAAATTTATTAACTACATATTTTAAGATGTCCTATGTACACATTAGCTATTGAACGTATATAAGTTTCATCTATTGCAAATGAGGAATACAGTAAATAATTTATATCATTATATAATATTACAGTTTTATATAAATATTTATATTACTTTTAAGAGAATAATGACTACTAGAAATGTATAATTATATTTTTTCTTCATGGTCCCTATTATAATCCAGAGAAACGATTGTACGTGCGCTAGTTTTTGAGAAGATTCAAATGCATAACAGACGGTGGCGCCATGTACAATTCGTGCGGTCAACCCATTGATATATAAAAACCCAAAACGCACAGTCTTGACTAAAAGTAACGCTCAAAACCATCCTCAATAATTCACCAATATACCACCAAGTTGAGACGTTTATTGTGCATCTTGGGTTTTTTATATATCAATGGGACAACCCTATGGTCTCGTGTGTTTTGCCCGTTTATATAGCGCGACTGGTTAGTCACCAACAATATTTTTACAGGCTAATCATTACTAGTCGATTCTCGTTCTAAATCATTTAAAAAAATGGGTGTTTAATATTTGACCTAATTATCTCGAGATACGCAAAACTGATATACACTCAATATCAAATGATTTACATTAAAACGAACTGGTATAATAATAAGGAAAGCATCGATCAACAGTAACTAGATAAAGGGTCGGCGCGAAAAATACGTCTCGGTAAATAAGAGCTCACTTGAAATGTGTGCCCTTATTTTCTTTAGTTTGTTTGAAATACAGCCAATGTAAGCACGTTTCACATGCCGCAGTTTATTCAAAAGATGGAAAAATAATACCCGAAAAAGCAATTTAACGGCCGGAGTATCTTACTTTTGCTAAATACATGTTGAATAAGTTATATTTTAAGCTTTAAACTAACAAACAATATAAAATTTTGAACAAAATTACTGATTTTAAACCTGTGTTACAAATATTTGGACTCGTCACGCACAAACACGCACAATAACGGGAAAACGTACTTTATTCATTACGTGTTAAGCTTGAATTCACACTAAATGTTGTTTATGTTGTCTTTTCATTTGTGAGAGGAGTAATTTATTATTTTGCTCGTTTTATCGTAAGTATTATATAATATTTTGAACATTTGTGAATTTACTACTAGGTGTTATGGTTGTAATTAGGTTGAACTTAAAACTGTTTTAAAACTTTTTTCTCCCTTTGTTAGTAAACAAATAACTACACATAAGTATATATTTACGCGGACAGATTTTAGCTTCAATTTTGTACGTGACCCTTTATCTAGTTATTGTTGATCGTAGAAGGAAGGCAATGAATTACACCATGCCGCGTAGTCCCGCCCGCGTCCCTACCTCGACCCGCGCCCCGCGGATACCAAATCTAAGAGATTGGGTATCCTGAATGGAGTGCGACGGTTTTTCACGCCCAGCCAGCTATACCTTCTCTATAAGGCACAAGTTAGGCCGTGTATGGAATACTGTTCGCATCTCTGGGATGGTTCCGCCCAATACCTCCTTGACGCTCTAGACAGGTTACAGCGACAGGCTGTCCGTATTGTGACTGATGCGGACATTAGTAACAACCTTGAACCGCTTCAGTTGCGGAGAGACATTTTTTATTTTATTTTATTCATTTTTGGAAGATTTACAGCTACACTTGTACATTAGATGAAAACCACTAGGTCTAAATACGGCCACTTACAACTCTCCACCGATAACAACTTTTCTTTATATTGTAAAATAATGGTAAGAAGTAGTGCGGGGTGTTGGACAATATTATAATAGGAAAAGTAGCCACAAGTCATTTTAGCCGATTGACGCGTATCCGACGAATGATGACTATTTAGGCAGGAGAGTATCTACATATCCAGCCATCACTCGCTGTAAAATTGATTCGCCATCAGACATCTTATCGTCGTGCTGCTGGTGCAGAACAAAACAATATCAAGAATGGTGGTAAAAGAAAAGGAATTACTTCGATAGTTACTATTAGCTGAAGTTCTGCTGAGAAGAGGTCCCCGTCTAAGATTTAGCTGGTTCATGCGCAGATAGACTTTGGTCAGTCGCTTTGGGTTGTCTACCGCACCATTAGCTATATTTGTTAAATAGTATATCGTTAATATTCCTTTTGATTTCTGAAGGTAAGAAATGATAATGTTTGCATCTATCATAGTAGTCTATTGAATAATATTTAGCTTTATAGTCAAGATATCGCAAGAATCTCTTTTGTATGTTTTCTATTCTATTAATGTAAACGTTATATGGCGGGTTCTAAACCTGAGACGCATACTCAAGTACGAATGAACAAAATATAGAATGTTTATGGCTTTTATGTTATTAAATTAAGTGGCAGTTCTCATTATAAATCCCATAGCTTTGTTAGATTTATTGATAATTTATTTATTAGGAAAACTGACAGCTATAATATACAAAACATAGTTATTAGACTAGAAGAACATCAAGCCATTTATAAGTCTTCGCCGATATAAAACAGAATACAATCACTTGCATTATATGGTATTAGGTTAACATTATAATAAAGGAAGAAATTCAAGAATATAAACAGTCTATTACTATTTGCAATCGCCATCATTAAAGAACTTTAATGATGGCGATTGCAAATAGTAATAGACTGTTTATATTCTTGAATTTCTTCCTTTATTATAATGTTAACCTAATACCATATAATGCAAGTGATTGTATTCTGTTTTATATCGGCGAAGACTTATAAATGGCTTGATGTTCTTCTAGTCTAATAACTATGTTTTGTATATTATAGCTGTGTATTAGGTTAACATTATAATAAAGGAAGAAATTCAAGAATATAAACAGTCTATTACTATTTGCAATCGCCATCATTAAAATTATCATTAATCATTAATATTATCAATATGTTGATCAAACAGTAATTGAGAATCGAACTGGATACCTAGATCTCTAATGGATGTGACAAGCGATATTATTTGAGTCCTTATCTTATAATCATTTCTGATAATAGTAAGCTTACGGGAATAGGATATAATAAAATATTTAGAGATATGGGTGGGGTGTAAGGGGTGTCGAATAACATCTAAGACTTGAGACAGCCAAGCCAACCTCACCTGCATGTGGTGCACCCTGCTGATTAACGAACGAGGCAATGGCGACAGCGGGGTGGTAGGGTTTTACAGCCTGACTGGGTCGCAACCACCATGTATATGGCGAAAAAGCTCGTCATAGTGATTCACTTCTGCGGGTCGCGTTTCGGGATCAGCCTGTGCATATCCAGCTTTTTGCAGGCCGGCATGACAGCGGCGACCGGTGATAGATAGCGTGTCGCTCGCCGGTCGCCATTGTTTTTGAATTGTACTGTGCTTATTATATATATATCATATATATCAGGCACAGTGCAGTCATTTTGGCGTGCGACAATTAAAAAAAAATTTAAGTCGAGTTTGTTTGCAGTACAGTAAGAATCAAATCGATCCAAGTCAGATTGGAGCTCAGTGATTAAATGAGCTATCTAGCGCTCAAAGAATTTTTCAAACCGGAGCGGCACCTTACATATTTCCATATAAACTTTCATCCCCTATTTTCTATTGTTATTTTACACACATGAGGATAAAACTTTTACAAATTTTGAATGTCATATTTATTTATATCAAATCAACAGCCTAAAAAGTAAGTTGTTGACCGTTTCGTAAGGAATCTATGTTGATAGTCACTGAATGAGCATCTGAGTGCAGAGTATAACTGATTATATACCAAGCCTTCGAGAATTTTGGCAAATATACATAATTTAGAGATCAGCCTATAATTTTCTATGTTACTTTTGTTACCTTTTTTATGAATATTTTAAAGTCATATATCATAATAATCAATTATAAAAATATAAAATACTTGTTTTGATCAGTAATTTACTGGTCAACAAACAATGTCAGTATTTAATATTTTCAGAAACATTTCTTTGCTTTTACTACAAATTAAATAAAACATTCTTTTCATGGATAAAAATAAAAATGAAACCATTACATGACGCGATCCTGTAGTTTGACCTCGTCTTGTATTTAATATATATAACAAAGTAATAAAAACGTTTTGCAATTACAATGGGCAGCTTTTCTGCGACCGGTTTACTTTTCTATTGTCAACGCCACCATAATGTAAAAAAAAATGGCGACTGAAGCCAGAATTACGAATAAGTAATCGCACAATAGACGCTCCATAATGAAATGGTGCACGATTCGAAAAACTTGATAAAATAAAAACGTCGAAAATAATTAACGCATAAAACGCATGCAAAGCCGTGGGCAGTTGGTAGTGATAAACATAATAACGTAATAATAGTTTGAGTCATATAACATACTAGCTTCTGCACGCGACTTCGTCCACATGGAATATTGACTTTGAGCTAACTAGCACACAGCAGAAGCTCTCAAAACGAAAAAATACCTGATTTTGAAACATTTTTTATTAGTGCTCCGCTCCTATTGATCTTAGCGTATATATAGCCTTATAGCCTTCCTCGATAAATGAGCTATCTAGCGCTCAAAGAATTTTTCAAACCGGAGCGGCACCTTACATATTTCCATATAAACTTTCATCCCCTATTTTCTATTGTTATTTTACACACATGAGGATAAAACTTTTACAAATTTTGAATGTCATATTTATTTATATCAAATCAACAGCCTAAAAAGTAAGTTCGAAGCATTTAGCTCTAAACATGACGATACTTCCATACAACATTTCATACCCCCTTTAAACTTCTTACAACCCTTTTTACGCATTAAAAAGTAGGCTATGTCCTTTCTCAGGCTCTAGACTATATGTGTACCAAATATCATTTAAATCGATTCAGTAGTTTTGGCGTGAAAGCGCGACAGACAGACATACAGAGTTACTTTCGTATTTATAATATTAGTAAGGATTTATCTTAACGTTTTATTTACTAGATAGCTTTTTTTTACGTTTATAATTTTTTAAATCTTTTTTTTTACGTTTGAAATGCTAGTACCTAAAGTTAAGTATTTACCATTGGTGAAAGGTTTTTAAAATTAAATTAAACCGTCATCAATAAAATTGCTATTCGACAAACGTTAATTCAGAAGTAGCTGTAAGTGTATGTAGATATGTTTTGCAACATGGCATTTGTCTATTGCAAAACATTCTATGAACGCAGCGAACTGTTTCACAAGGCCCGTACGGGGACGGACTTAACAAACTCTGGGGCCCTAACCTCCCAGTTTGCGATCGTTCTCGTGTTTCATATTTGTAATAATTAGGACCTTCAATGTCTATGTAAGGTTTTTGAAGTTAAAATTCTTATGGGATAGCTTTGAAGTTTTGATCTGCAACCTTTTTGTGCGATAAAAGTGGAGGAGGTAAACACTGTCAGTTGGGGGGAGAGCAGTGTGTCTTTTTTTTAGGGTATTGGAGAACAGAGAGATATACGCTCTTCTTGCTTTCTTTCTTTCTCTTTGTCCATGGTTGCGTGTACTGTGTACAGACGGCATGGTGATCACTGAACACAATCTATGCTATTTTAAAAGTGTTTGATGAATAATTAAAATGCTTTCCTGCAGTACAAAAAAGTCACTTCCATCGCGTATCTTTACGACATACCCTGTTTGTTTGTAATGTTGTCAATACTACTCCCATTTACGGATTTTAAGTAAGTGCTGTTTAATTATATCGTTACTCAACTCAAATTAAAACACTTTTTATTCTATTTAGGCCCTGAGAAGGCACTTATGAATGTCAAGACTACCACCGGTTCGGACAAACAAGTCATCGAGAAGAACCGGCAAGAAACTCAATCTGGTTTGTCTTTTCATTATACATAGCGTACTTTTTAATTTTTACAATTTATAATAGACATATACAGTTACATACGTTTTTCACCATCAGCCTATAAGAGACCCACTGCAGTGCCTCTTAAGCCTCTTCCCGAAGGAAGGTATTGGCGAAATCACCACGCCGGCCCAAGACGTATTGGCGATTTCAAACTCTGAGAAATCACACAGTTCTATATTTTTCCCACATACAGTAGTACTATAAGAACATTTCTCAGGTTCAGGTTTCCTCACGACGTTTTCCTTCACCATCAGCCGATAGTGTTACCAATTTAAAATAGTAAATGTACGCGAATTCCGAAAAATTCGTTGGTACATGCCGAGGTTCTAACCTACGGACATCTAAATAATATTCCACCGGTCAAACAACAAGACCACCACGACATTCGTTTTTAGTGGATGCACAATAATACTTATAATAGCCCCTATGATAAAGTATATTCCCTCTCTCTCTTCTTTCTGCCGGTAAGCTCATCATCAAATTCAGTTCATTCGTATTGATGATTAGTCTGTATAAACCAAATACACGCCATTTTGTCTATATGTATAGATGTTTCTTTTTCAAAGTTATACCTTTACCGTGTGTGAACTACACATGATATTTTTTCGAACTAACTAATACTATACGCCTAATAGGTCTTTACAGTTTCGCCAGACTGCACCCTGTGTAGGAAAAGGAATATATTACACAGGGCATTATTATTCTTTTATAAAGAGAAAAAATTAGGTTTTTTGTTTTTAATGGATAAATTCAAAAAATACTATCCGATTTTTAAAAACCTTTCACCTAAAGAAATCTACATTGTTAGCGAGTAAAATGGGTTATAGTTTTGAAATGAATATTTTTAAGTGATACTTTTATTTTAATTGCTATTTCGTCGTTACTACTTATTACTTATTATCGTTACAAGTTCAACGATCTTACTTCAGTATGTAAAGTTATGTATATTTTATTGTTTTTTGACCCCCACGATAACCTGAAGCCGCCACTGGTAACGTCATGTGATTTACTTTCACGATGTTTCGATCATGTGACTGTAAAGGTCTGTACACACTATTGCCTATTGGTATGACGACACTGAATCTATGTTAATCGATCAGGTTTGGCTGTAAGATTAGTATATACGTATAACAGATTTGCTACGTTACAGGGACAGGTGTGAAAGGAACGTAGTGGAGGGATTTAATTGATAAATGTTCGATTTAACTCTATCATTGTAGTGTGATACAGAACAAATATTTAGTGGAGAATATATATTTATTTTTAAACTAAAACTTCTTATAGGGTTTTTGAAATTTTGATCCGTAATCTTTTTGTGTGACGAAATGTGGTGGGAGTAGACACTATGTCGGGAACACCTGTTCTCGTCCGATCACCGAAGCTAAGCAAATTCAAGCGCGGTCAGTACTTGGATGGGTGACCGCCTGGGAACACTGCGTGACTTAGACTTTTAGTTATTTTGCTTTTTTTATGTGCTACAATAGTTTCACTTCTGTCGTATGTCTTTACGACGCATCCAGATCTTTCACTGTTTTTGAAGTGAATACATCTATAGGCGCGTTGAGCAGTATTTTGTTGGCATGAGATAAATTTATAACTTCGCGTCATGAGATGCTAGTAAGCGTGACCGACTATATACCGACCGACATTGCAATTTATATGAAAACTAGATTAATGTTAAGAATTTCTAAGAACCTACCAATTATGAATTATACCCTTATTCCCTTGTTAGGGCATTTCACGTGAAGCGGACAACGATAAAAATGTTGAGGTGCTGAAATTCGTTCATATTGAGCCTAATTGGGCTTGTAGTAAGTACGAATGTGAATACACAATTCTTCTTCTCTATCATGCTTATTTGTCAAGTTATGGGCGTCTAAAGAACAGTCATGTTTAATATTTCAATTTTTTTAAAGTAGTTTTTCGAAATGAACACATTTACATTAAAATATGAAACGCAGCGATTTATATAGAAGATTAATTGCTCTTTTTGAAAATAAATCGAAACTAGAAAAAAATCTTTTTATTTTAATATACAAAACCGGAAGTAAAGTTTTCAAAACTAAATTTAAGTAACTAGAACGAACTTTTTTAAATTTTATTTTATATCAAAACATAGCTTAAAATGTTCAGAGGAAATAAGTACCAAACCGCATGCCGCACTTTTCGACGCGTAGGGTTTATAAAAATAGAGGCTAGATAAGAAGCAAGTGTCTAAGGTGTAAAACCTAAAAAAAATGATCGAAATATATGTAATAGTTTTTGAGTATTGTGCGCACAACTACATACCTCTATCATGTTATTAAATCATTGACACACCTCATCGTTTTCTAATATTTTTGATTAAACAAGGCGTTACTTTGCGGAAATCTCTCATTAGATATTATAGTGGACGTTGCTTTGCATTTCCGCCTTGAATTGATTTTCCTCTACCATGTTTCACTGCAATTAAGGCAGCTTTTCAATTACTTTGTTTTAATAAATAGAACATCTAGTTACTAATATTTTGCTTTTTATATAGTTAGGAGTATATTAATAGGAGCAGGCGCGGTATGATATATTAAAAGAACATTTTTGGCTTTTCTGCAAACTACCTGATTTCGATTATTCCCGCAACATACCACCTCAGTGCTCCACCCGGAGATCTGAAACGGACTGTTTGTAGACGGGAGTACGTGACTTACGCTTTTAAATTACTCCGATAGAGATCGATAAAGGCTACAGTTGGCTAAAGAAAGGTCAGGTGATTCGTAAGCGTACAGTTTCTTAGGTTTCCGTACATTTCAAATTGTTTACATTATAAACCGACTTATGCCTGTGTCTTCGTTTATTTCTTTGTTCTATTGTATTGGATAATCGGCGAAGTGACTAATAATTATATATAGAAATGAGTCGGCAATCAGTCGGAGTTTTCAACGAATGAAACAATAGCATCAGGATAAGGTTTTTCTTTGGTTCTTTTTTGTTGGCAATATCTTCATTACATAGTATAAAACATAGTCCGCTACCGCGTCTGTCTGTCTGTCTATTCGCGATAAATTCAAAAACTACTGAACAAATATTCTGGCGGTTTTCACCAGTAGATAAAGTGATTCATGGGGAAGGTTTTGTATATAATTTGTCAAGGATTTTTTTTTATAATCAAGGCGGGACAACGTCTGCCGGGACCGCTAGTTTAAAATAAAACTTCTTTAGGCGCGACTAGGAGGTAACTGGACGACAATGCAACGGAAGTCCGTTACGGCAATATGGCGTCACGTTTCCGTACCATCCGGTTTTTAAATATTTTTGATTTTGTCAATATATTATTTATGTTTATATTGTTTACGTTTATACACATAAACAATTCAATCTAAATTTTTGAAAATAAAATAATTAATAAAAAATATTCATTTGAATAATAATAAAAATCATACAATAGAATTAATTATATATATATAGGCGTGCGACCGTGCTACCATCTGGTTTCAATGTAAGTAAGTAACCAAATAAATGAAAGCTTCATTATCTGTAGTGCCATCTATCAGCTAATTCGGAACTTAAATATAAAATGTATAGTATTGAAGATAATCTATACTAATGTTATAAAGAGGTAAAGTTTGTGATGTTGTGACGTTGTAGGGGGTAATCTCGGAAATTACGGGTTCGATTTGAAAAATTATTTCAGTGTTATATAGCTCATTTATCGAGGAAGGTTATAGGCTATACATCATCACGCTAAGACCAATAGGAGCGAAGCACCACTGAAGAATGTTACAAAATCGTTTTTTTTCCTCTTGAGAGCACCCGTTGCGTGTTAGCGTTAGCCCAAAGTAACTATTCCATGCAAAGCAAGTCGCGGGCAGAGGCTAGTAAAGTTATATATTACTAGCCTTTTTAAATTCTCATATGATGTATTTATTTTTAACTTAATCGCCAACTCTTATAACGCCAATGAAGTTTTACTTTAATGGCGTGTGACGGTTACACGCACTCAATTTTTTTTTAATTTGTTTTAGCATTCATCTGGTTTTCACATCTATCGGCATTCGGAGCAATCATTATATACATTTTATTAATTAATTAAACAAATAATAAGTTGCACAAGCTCAATATAGAATATCAATGTGGCAAGTTAACTTGCTGGAGCACTTCGGTTGACTTAAAAAAAAAACTACCATTCGATGTTAGACAATTTATTATAATAATGTCGATATTAGACATAAATTATATAACTTTGAAATATTACACTCGATTTTAGACTTCACTAGCAGTCCCGGCGGACATTGTCCTGCCCTGATTATAAAAAAATCTTATACATCTATTTACGCGGTCAGTACTTGGATGAGTGACCGTCTGGGAACACATTTACATTAAAACATGAAACGCAGCGATTTATATGGAAGATTAATTGCTCTTTTTGATAATAAATCGAAACTAGAAAAAAATCTTTTTTTTAATGTACAAAACCGGAAGTGAAGTTTTCAAAACTAAATTTAAGTAACTAGAACGAACTTTTCTAAATTTTCTTTTACATCAAAACATAGCTTAAAGCACACATAAAATATAATTCAAGTTTTAAAATGAGCACTGTTTTGGTTAAGTAGATAGATCGATTAATGTTCACACATGTCGCACTGCGCTGAGGTTGGCGGTGACGCTTGCCTAAGTTTTTTTTTTTCGAACTGACTACGCTATTTACCAAGCAAGGTCTTAACAGCTTCACCGGGCTACCTAGCATAAGTAGCTTTAGTTGGTAGATATAGCATTAAATTGCCTCAATATTAACATGTATCACGTCATTGAAACTTATGTAAGCTATAACAACGATTTACGGCAAGTATTACTGAAAAAAATATGATATAAATAAATAAGTATACATCTGAATAGAAATATTAATAGAAAGTAGTCATAAATAAGAATTTTGTGACAAAGATAGGCAAGTAGTAGTACCATGTAACTTTTTGTGAAAAAAATATTTAAGTATAGACCCTTCACATATATTTTCAACTATCCAAGTAGTTAACCATTCGATACTAACTAACATAACTTCTTTAATTTTTTCGGCTATAGAATTATGTTTATCTAATATGATAACCTTTAATTTTGACAAAAGATTATTGAATGGCTGATGACTTCTTTTTTTTTTCTTTTTTGTACTCTCCACTTCCACGTCCGTGTTATGTCCGTTATCCGAGCTAGGAGATAGATCCATTAATGTTCACACATGTCGCACTGTGCTATAGATCCATTAATGTTCACACATGTCGCACTGTGCTGAGGTCTGGTGCTTGCCTAAGTAGATTTAGTTGGTAGATATCGCATTAAATTGCCTCAATATTAACATGTATCATCCCATTGAAGCTTATGTAAGCTACAACAACGATTTATGGCAAGTATTATTGAAAAAAATATGATAAAAATAAATAAGTATACATCTGAATAGAAATATTAATAGAAAGTAGTCATAAATAAGAATTTTGTGACAAAGATAGGCAAGTAGTAGTACCATTATATAGTTACATATAACTTTTTAGATTTTTGAGAAAAATAATTGTGTTGTAATAAGTAATAAAATATATTTTAACCATTTTTAGAAATTTCTGTCTGTTTGTTTGAGCACGCATTAATGCTAAAACCATTTTCACGATAAAGCCTCAGAAAAGTGGTAGAACATTCAGATGCAGATTTAGGGCATAGCTAGTAACTAATAAAATAAACGAAAAGAGAAAACAGGTGCGGACCATGAGTCTGCAGAAAAAAAACGAGACACTGAAGGTCACATATATTACCTGTCACCATGAATTGAGCATCCTATAGACGGATTTGAATATGTTCGTCGCCGCATATTTGCACTTTGGAGACAAAAGGCGCTAGTTTGTGTTTGTACGCTCTCTGAGATCGTTTAAAATTGCTGAATTTTCCGACTGGCCTCAGCTGGATCTGCATAAATGATTCCTAAGGTCTATCAATAGGTAGAAATACCATAAGTTAGTTGATACGATAATTTTCTGGATTCCGATTAGTTTCTCTAATCGTATACCTAAATAGAGTGTCCATTTTTTATTATCGTCGATTGAATGAGTACTACTCTTTTTGTCGCTGCGACAACAGTGCAGCGAACAAAACTGTGATACTCTTTAGCCAGTACCCGGGGAGCACGTGCAGGGAAATGTGAGATACACATCCTTTGGACGCGAGTAAAACCAAGCCGTATACAGTATATAGGCCTTAGAGCTTGGCAGAGACATTAAGTGTCTATATGTGTTCTACCGCCTGTACGAGAGTGTTCGGAAGAACTCTTTGATAAGGTACCCTTTTCGTTCACCGTTTTAAGATCACTTAGTTTTACTCTCCCAATACATTCTTGGTAATTTAATGTATATCCGTAAACATTTTGTAAAGCTGGGTTTCAGAATCAGTAAAACCAGTATCAGTTTCTTAGGTAATAGTGTTAGGTTTTACGATAAAGTCCCAAAGCATATTAGCGATTTGCTGGATTGTAAGTTTAAACGCTTTGTACGCGTTGTAACGCGTTGTAAGTTTCAATGTCAAGCTGTTTTTTTTTCCTTGAACTGACTACGCTATTGGCAAGGTCTTTACAGCTTCACCGGACTACTAAGGCGAGCGCTTAAGGCACTCAGCCGATTTTCTTTTTAGGTAACATCCTCAAGGGCGCACGGCACACCTCGGCTTGGACTGTTACCTGAGAAGTCGCGTCTGACCCAGCTAAACTATTTTGAATCATACAGTCGAAATTACATGATTCACAAATGCATACGTGTATATCGGAACGAAACGAACTAAACTATTCGATTCAGTTCGATAAGGGAAAAAAACAAAACCCTTCCACCATGTGTATGCATGTGTACGTGTGTGAGAGGTGATATCATCGCGACCATGTCAAGCGGGTTTTTTTGTTAAAAGGCTATTATAGAGTGGATCAATATATGAACGATGGTGATGTCTGGAATTGATTCCTCTCTGTGCGTCCACTAAATCCTATTGTAATGTAGTCTAAACATATATGTTAAAAAGATAAATCCGATCGAGTTTGTTTCCGGTTCTTCTTCATGAGTGGGTTGTTTGTCCAAACCGGTGGTCGTTTTGACATCCATAAGCGCCTTCTTGGAGCCTAGATTGAATAAAGTATTTTTGATTTGTTTTGATCTATACTTCCCGCTGCTGGTTGGCTGCTTACCCGCATACCTAAACCTTTCAAAATAATAACAACCGTAAGGTTCTCTAGAACCTTTAATATGTGTACACCGCTGTGTCATCCATTATGGTTTTCCTTCGAAGTTATAGCATGGGACTCTTCAAGGCCGGCAACACAGTATTGATGACCTTAGTGCTGCAGTTGTCCATAAGCGACGGTAATTATTTACCATCAGGTAGGTCGTTTGCCTGTTTGGTGCTTTTTGGCATAAAAAAATCGACATAATGTGTACATTTTTTGATTTGGTTTCGTTTCTTACAAGCACGACATAGTGATTGCACTGTCAAATAAGCATAACTAACGCAATCACTAATAGCGATTATTTAATTTTCTACAAATTGCCGGCTTGCAGACATCTCTCTGTTCTTGAAACACGACACACCTAATTGTGCCTCTGTGTTGAATATTACTCCTTGTGTTTTGTTGTTATTGGTATTTAACATTTTAAGAAGTAGACAATTGTTGTATTTTTTTATTTTTGTCCCTTCAACGCATATACAGACTTTGTATTTATGTAACTTAATATGCGATTTTCTAGTTCTGTTAGTTCCGTGAGAATATCTTTTTCCAACAATTCTCAATAAATATTTATTGATCACTATTCTTCAACTATTCATATGAATTATTCGAGTTCGCTTCCGTATTCAGTTGTAATGCGTCGAGGTCAAGTCATACCTTGATCATAGAATAAATCATAAGTTATTTCATTAAAGTGCGCAAGTCAAAGATGAATTATTGTTAGACTTGTGATCAAATGAAAGCGTGAGCCGGCTGCGGGTAAATTAATTCAAAACAAAGCACGTTTCTCTTTTTAACTTGTAGTCCAGGCGTATATAGGTGGAAGCTCGCTGATCGCTGCTGCGGCCTGGTCGCGACTTCATTTCATCGCAAGTCTAAACAAACGTGACCGAAAACGGGGAATAAAGCACATAGCCCCAAACAAACATTCCTCTTATGGTTGTATGAAATTCAGCGGAATTTAACTTTATTTTAGGATAAACTGGTTTGGCTAATAAACTAGATCGGTTTCTCAAAGATTGATCAAAACGTTGATTAAAAGTGTTGTTAACTGAGCACCGTTGTCAAACTGATTCGAGTTTCTGAAACACTGATTAGTGTAAAATTTACTAATCTGTGACATAAACATTATTTTTAAGCATGGTCACATTGCTTATATTATTCAATTTTTCATTCATTACTCATTCTCAACTAGTATATAGTATTTATTACCTGTGTTCCTGTTTATTAGACATTCTAATACCTAATTGAAGTTTGGCTGTTCAAACCCCGATTTCGTAAAATTAAGTAAACCTTTGCTTGACCAAATTAGTATCCATGACGAAAATTCTTTAGCCAAAGGCATAAAAATGGCATTCATTTGGGCTTTGACTAAGATTTTAAATGAGGCCTGAGGACTGCGTAGTCAAACCTAGGAGCACCTGAGATTGGACGCCTGGACTATAACATATTATAAATGATCATCATACGCAGTCATAGCGAATGTTTTTTTTTTATGTCATAGGTGGCAAACGAACAGGTGGGTCACTTTTTTATTTTTGTCCCTTCAACGCATATACAGACTTTGTATTTATGTAACTTAATATGCGATTTTCTAGTTCTGTTAGTTCCGTGAGAATATCTTTTTCCAACAATTCTCAATAAATATTTATTGATCACTATTCTTCAACTATTCATATGAATTATTCGAGTTCGCTTCCGTATTCAGTTGTAATGCGTCGAGGTCAAGTCATACCTTGATCATAGAATAAATCATAAGTTATTTCATTAAAGTGCGCAAGTCAAAGATGAATTATTGTTAGACTTGTGATCAAATGAAAGCGTGAGCCGGCCGCGTGTAAATTAACTCAAAACAAAGAACGTTTCTCTTTTTAACTTGTAGTCCAGGCGTATATAGGGGGAAGCTCGCTGACCGCTGCTGCAGCCTGGTCGCGACTTCATTTCATCGCAAGTCTAACCAAACGTGACCGAAAACGGGGAATAAAGCACATAGCCCCAAACAAACATTCCTCTTATGGTTGTATGAAATTCAGCGGAATTTAACTTTATTTTAGGATAAACTGGTTTGGCTAATAAACTAGATCGGTTTCTCAAAGATTGATCAAAACGTTGATTAAAAGTGTTGTTAACTGAGCACCGTTGTCAAACTGATTCGAGTTTCTGAAACACTGATTAGTGTAAAATTGGATTTTATTTATTGTGTATTTGGCATTAATATTAATTGCAGATAAATCAAATCAAAGACAATGGTATTAAAATGTACGTCTTCTTATTTTGTTGTTAATATTTGTAAAAGCTTGCTTCTGTAATTTGTAATTCTAATAATTCAAAATGACAGAGCATAGTACGCGTTTTACAACACTGGCATAGGTTCCATGATAATGACCATTTATATTATGTTATCTTAAAATTTCATGGATTTTTAATAGGACAATAACTTTTCATTGACCTAAATCGACCGAATATAAAAACTTATCGTGGAATATTTGTTTTGCGTATTAACACTTTCGGCTTATACGACAACAACTTAAATTAAACTGGGCGTACCAATGATTCGAATAATAAACTATTTTTTTATTAGTGCAAGTTAGAATTTTTGACAAAGTCCCTAAAGTTGTAATGTCGCTAAATTCCAATTCCCATGGAATGAAGCCATTATAATGTAAAGTGCAACGAAACGTAACTAACTTATTTATTGTTAATAACATTATTTTATTGCTTGTAAAATTCTTAAAATAAACTATAACAATAAATTATATATAACGTATAACATCAACAATCTTGAAGCATTATAATTATTGTTATAACGTTTTAAAATAATTTAAATGATCTTATTCTTAACAACGACATACAGGATAACTCAGTGTTAAAAGAAATACATAAAACCACTCCATTGTATAATATTAATAATTATCTTTATATTAAATTTATTACTCATTGCCATTTAAAGATTAATAAATACAATTTAGTACTTAAATAACTATGGCTTATTTTTTACAGATAATCACGTAATAGATAACTGCAATCATGTTATTTTATATTTAACAATCTGTGTAGCATGCCGCGATTTTGCCAACGCCATCTAGCGATACAGGCCGGTAATAATCTGCCATTTCGCCCCAGCCGCGTGGCGCCACATTGAAATTCGGACCACAGACAAGCGGGAGCCGCGGGCTTTTAGGTGAAGCATAGACATCGTTTAGTTTTGTCGGCGCTAATGGCACGGGCACTTCGATATTCTGTACGTTTATTGTGGGCGGTGTTAACGGGAATGGCTCCATTTTTGGTAAGCTCGTATGTTTTAGTGCCGATTTTGGGTAAGTCTTCTGGTTTCGTAAACTTGACGGCGGACGATATGCGGTATCGTGATTGGCCACTGGCGTCGGTGTCGAGCAGGTGTTTGAAGTGTTACGACCTGTAATATTTTTGATGACTTTGAGAACAGTATTATTTAAATAACATTATTGTTTAATTAAATAAGGAATCCCATGGACATCTCAACTAATGATCAACTATATTGTTTAAAGGCCTTCAAAAGTTTTCATACATTGACTACTAACTGTTACTAACTAAATTTACCTAATTAATGAAAATAAATTCATATAATGGTCGTGGAAGGTCGAGTGCTTTTACCGGTGGAATATCATACTGATATTCGCAGGTTCAGATCCCGGCATGTATTTATTAATTTCGATTGGTAACATGGTATTGGCCGATGGTGAAGGAAAACATCGCGAGGAAATCTGAACCTGAGAAATGTTCTTGTAGTACTACTGTATGTGAGAAAACAGAATTGTGGATTTCTCAGTTTGAAATCGGCGATACGTCGTAGGCCGGCGTGGAGATGCCCATACCTTTCTCCAGGAAGAGGTCTATGGTCCTCAAATGAGTCTCTTACAGGCTGATGATGATATATTTATTCGAAAAGTAATATGTAAGAGTTACTATCGATTGATAATTTATAAAATCTATATATAAATACACAGAGATGCGACGATTAAATGCATCTTTCTACTCTGTTTCTCAACTTTTTTAAAGAGATACGAGCTTTAGTGTTACCAAAAAAAAAAGTGTGTATGTACTTATGTACACGCGTTAGAAGTTATAATTCTTTGGCGTAACAAGATAAAAATCTTTTCAATAATTTTATCTTTCGCCTTATTCTACGTTTGTAGAAAAAACGACACTAACAATAGAAAAAAAGTATTTAATACGTTGAAAGTTTTAATACAAAGAAATACAATCAACAAATACAAACAAACAAAATGTTGACTATAACTTCAAGATGTCGGGTTTTCGTGACGGTGTGCGCGCGCATCGTAAAAATTTACTCTCATCATTTTTCCCTAACGCGCCAAAAGAAGTATAACTTCAAAACCAAACAGTCCCTTTTTCCTTAATATTGGAGCTTAAAGAATTTATGAATTATGGTTCAATTCGATCACTAGACTATCATAAATTTGTTTAAATCTGCTTTACTGATGTGAATATTTGGGCAGCATGAGGAATTTATGAATTATGGTCCAATTCGATCACTAGACTATCATAAATTTGTTTAAATCTGTTAAAAATAATAGCTTTACTGATGTGAATATTTGGGCAGCTTTAGTCAAATTTTAATACACCGTTATATATTCAACGTTTATATCAAACAACTACTAACAGTTACTAATTAATAACGTAACTATAAAATCCGTTTTCTTATTTACAGTCCTCATACTTAAATATTTTATTACAGTCTTCGTCATTCTCGCAATCGAGACGAATCTAATGACACTCCATATATGTTTAAGATACAGATCGTGCCAAAGATGTTGTTATACCTACACAAACATAACCATTCAACTAACTACACATCCAGCATAGAATTATGAAACCGCTTATTAACTACTTGCAGGTTTGTTACTCTATGGCATCCAGGTAGATATGTGAATGCGACAGAATAATGCAAATATTGTGTTAGAAAAAACAAATGTGATTTTTTTAAAGTTTTAGTTCTATCACTGGTACTAGTTGGACTTTGTTTTTTCTTTTAGTATTTTTCTAGTATATTATTACTTCCATTGTTGAGTAGGTAATTATATTACAAGCTTTTTGCGATCATTCAAATTTAGAACTCGACAAATAATTTAAAAACTTCAACTTTTTAACTATAAGAAACAATAACTTGTAGTTTTTTATACAAATGCTTGATACTGTATGTATTTTATTGTATGTACCTTTACAGAACTATATGATAATCCACTGGGCGATAAATGGATACAATATATTAATATATTAACATAAACTAGTGGGCGCCCAGTGGTCAACATTCGACCATAGTTCATTGCTTTTTTAAAGGGATAAATATTATAATAATATTTGTATGTTATAATATCATTGTTGAATATAGAATGAAAAAGGGTATTTGGAACGTAAGAGTAAAATAATACATACGGTCGAGCATAGCAACCTCCTTCACAACCTTTTTTGAAGTCCTTTATTGACAGATGTAAAATGTCTTTTTTATTTACATGTGTGTATATGTTGTGTAAAATTGAAGCAGTAGTGTGAGTAATGCATATTTTAATTAATTTAATGTACTTCTAACTTCTTGTAAGGTTATGAATAAAATATAAAATCGACTTCATGACATTCCAAGATTCCGCCAAAAATTCTAAAGACTTCGTACAAATTACAAGACAGTATAGATTACATAATTAGGTCAACTGACCTATTTATTTGCATCGATCTTGGTCAAAAATAATTCAATCGATGACGTATATGATATACATATTTAATTATAAGAACCGTTGATTGACGTTTGGTTATGAAATTTTTCACATCCGTGACCTTAAATTATGAAGTGTCGATAGAAAATATTTTGTTATTTACACGCGAGAGTGCGCTGTGAAAGTTATGTAGATCTATAATTAATTTAATGTAATCCACACTGTATACTGCGTTAGCGCAAGACACGCTGGCCGACGACCAAAATGTCAATTTTGTACTACATCGTTAATTATTCTGTCTTTTCTGTATCGGCTTAAACGAATAATTAATTTACTACAAATATTAATTCATCTGTTGCGTAAAATTAAATTTGTTGTTGGCAACATCGAACTACCTTTGTGTTCTATGAGTTTTGGCGGGACGCTTGTCATTTAGTGACTTTTATTATTAATAATCTTGTGTTGTTTATCCCTATGTTGTGTAATATTGGTAACATTTTACGTAATATTAGTTAATTTTGTGCATATGTGAAGTATTTTAAAAATAAACATGAATTCTAGAATGGTACAAAAACACCCTAGAGGACTGACTTAACCCTTCAGACCGCAGTCGCCTTAGAAGGGGCTAACACTTGTCGGGGGCAGACGTATTGCTGGTAAAGCAGCCCAGGTGTGAGAAGGCACCATGGGGTTTTAGTCCGTGTGAATCGGACATAACACATCCTCATCTGCCCGGTTGGGTGGGTATCCGTTATAGATTTTCCCATATAATGGTACCTTTTTTTAATGTGTGGAAATCCTTCTTGGACACTCCAATCCCTCGGGGGAGAGAGTAAGTAGTTTGAGACTATTACTCACTAAAACCCCACGGTGTACCCTCTACCACCATAATGAGGGACAAGGGATGTTGATCGCACTCTGCATGTCGCCCTGAACCTCCCCACTGTATAGAAACAACCTAGTACACCCCGACTGTCTCTCAGACGTCAAAACCAATGCAATGGAGAGCACTATTAATACAATATGCATTGTCCATTTTGGGAATTTCTTACCTCGTCCTTCGTGGACCCATTTGACGGATCTCTTCTTCCTGTTGACATACATACTCTGGCCTCTGCTCATATGGTTGCTGGAGTCGCTCAGGGACTTGCATATCGATCTCGCTAGATCCATCTGCTCTTTCACTGTTGGATGTACTCCAGGCACGTAGAATGCCGACGATGCGAATGTCTTCTCTGTAATAATTAAGAGTCTATTTCATTTTATTAGTACTATAAAGTTTGTATAGCCTCTTTTTCAATGTTGTATATGGAAATAAATTGATTAACTATTGGCAATTGATAATCTTGAACCTATTGATTAAATAGTGGCAAGTAGAAAGAATCTAGAATCCATTTCGCTATATCCTAGGATACATCTTTTGCTGCCTATACATTCTCTAATATCTCCATTTTCGGTTGGACCCTGGCTTCCACTTTCATACTCACTTGAATTGTGCACATTCATAGTAAATGTATAATCGAATAAAACTATAATATTTATAATTATTGGTATTTTAAAATAAAGTTTATAATACTGGTAACAACACTCCAGAAACTAGACTTCTTCCTGTTGCTTAAAGAACTCGTATCCAGTGTCCTTAACCATTGTATTTCTTCCATATTGTCTACCTATATCAAGGAATTTATAAGTAAACATATAAATTCCTTGACTTATATACACTGGTTTACTGTTAGAGCGTTTTTAGTTAGTCCAGTGCTACTTACATATCCACGTGTATCGGCAAGAAATTTTGTCTATGGACCCAATAAATTTAGCTGTGGGATTATAGTTATGCGTTATAAGTTTTTAGAGCGAATAGTAGCCGGACCGTCGTCACGCAGCTATAGCCTATAGCTAGTCCTATAAAACTAACATTAAAGAAATTATCCATGTTAATTTATAAAGTCTTAGCAAAGCTATAATCATTATTATTATATTATTATGAGTTTATAATACGTATCTTTCACTACAATTATACAATAATGCATTAATAAATCTATACTTCATATTATAAAGCTGAAGAGTTTGTTTGCTTGAACGCGCCAATTTTCGGAATACCGGCCCGATTTGAAAAATTCTTTCACTGTTAGATAGCTCATTTATCGAGGAAATCTATAGGCTATATGTCACACTTATATCTGTTGAGAGCTTCCGCTGCGTGTTAGCTTTAAGTTGCGGACAGAAGTTAGTAAATAATAAAATTTAGATGAATGACGGTAGTTGAGTGAAGTGTTTTGGCGTCAATCAGAGTTTTCAGGAAATCAACAACTCGATGTCATCGTAACATCAACCCGATTATATATTGTTATGACCTGTACTAATATAGTAAATATAATATTTCAAATTATGTAAAAAACAATGCAGAAGTTTCCAGCGCTACCATTCACACATTGATGTGGTTTGTTTTATGATGGTTTTCGAACTTTGCTTGGATATTGTTTTGAAATGGACAAGAAGTTATGGAGTGTATTAAAGTAATTATGTGAAGTTATATAAACAAATGAAGAAAATCATTAAAATGACATAACGAGGCAATTCGGTGCTTCTTGAACTGTCTTTAAAACCAGTACGGATATGAACTGCGAATTGCATACTACAATTCAGTTCTAATGTGTGCAAACACAAATGTCATTCAACAAAATTGTCATTGAAAATTATCTCGGAGAGTATTTATTGCCACTGCGACATTATGCGGTATCTGAAAGAATAAAATATTTCATTGCAAATTTAACTCGTAAAAATGTGGTTT
>MU159843.1:120608-130998 GCA_015888305.1 Antheraea pernyi | reverse complement strand
GTATATAAACAGAAAGATAAAGGCTTACTCAAATATAAAGGCGCCTCACGTAAAACTATAGTAGCGGCACGTTATGATGGTCGTTTTGATGTTTCTCCGCTCATGAAGTTTCATATAAATTAGTAACTACGTTTGAAGGAGCAATATGCCATCCTTTCGTAATGTATAATTTTAGAACAGAAAATTTATTTAGTACACTGGTTCTACGTTATATATGTGTATAGCTATACACTGTAAAATTATCTAACTGCTACTACATCACATGGTCCCCGCGAACAAATCTTTTCAAGTTTTTACTAACAATAAATACAACGCCGTTTGGCAGAAGCCGTAATGGATTCTAATTATTAGTGTACTTATTTACCTATCATTATTCTGTCCGTGTGTTTGTGACTGAACTCCACCTAAACGGCTGGACAGATTTTGAGGAATTTTTTGTGAGTATTCAGGTAGATTCAAGAATGATTTAGATTCACTTCTGGACCCGGTTAGTGGCGCTCCGATTGATTTTTACGTTTTTTTTAGTTATCAACGGAGTAGAACGTCAACCTCGCTCGTTAGTGTATTAATATATATAGGATCTCTATCCAGCACAGCTGTCACTTCCGGCACACTCGCGTATTTGCCTAACGCAAAACAATTTACATTTGATTTTTTTTTTTCGAATATAGATCGACATTTCACGTCACTATTGTAATGTGTCAAAACGGCCATCATAGCGTGCCACTACTATACACAAGTGCAGGTACGTGTTAGATTTACTAGAATAGCATAGCAGGCGAATCTTATATAAAGGCCTACGTCCATGTTTTCACCGCCATTTTTTTCTTAACCGTAGGCTCAGGTACATTCTAGGCAACAAATTACACAAAATGCACATTAATAATAATATTTTACAGAAGTAAATTTGTCTTCCTATTGTAGAGGGTAAATTTCGCTTCGGGGATAAATTTCGCTCCCGCACACTAGATTAGGTACCCCTCGGCAGCGGCTCAAGCCTAGGTCCGTTCCCTCGGCGTGGAGCCCTTGAGTGCGCTGCTCGCGCGATACCGTGACACAAAATCTTGCATATCTACGACAACATTACACATATCACCTCCACACACGTGCACACATACACGCTTACACATGAAAGTGGAAGGGTTTTATTTTTATCCCTTATCAAACTGAAATAGTTTAGAAAATTATGCGATACGAAATATATATAAGATTTGTTGAGGTATGTATGTATGCTTGGTACACATATATGTTTCAACAACTCATATATGTTATATGAATAGTTAGCTTAGCTTAGGTTAGGCCGTCTCCGCCAACGGAGGACGGGCAGGAGGAGGCGTCAGTTTGACCGCCTCCTCCCACTGTAACCGGACCAGGGAAGATGGGTCGGGGGGCCCATTTTCCCATTGCACAGGTCCGGCGGACGGAGGAGATGGCCGGTGTGTACACGGCTGTCTCCCAACAAGACGGGGCCCGGCGGCAGCGCTTTTGCTGCTGGGCCAACCGCTGGGGCGGCACGATGAAGTCTATAGAGATCTCGTGCCGCCCCAACTATAGCGGACGACGTACACCGTGGGGTTTTAGTCCGTGCGAGTCGGACATAACCCACCCTCTCCCCCGAGAGGGTGGTGTATCCATAAGGGATTTCCCCACGATAAAAAAAAAAAAAAAAGAGGTCGCGAATTGCATGTATCAGGCAACAGCCAAAGCCGAGGTGTGCCGCGCACCCTTGAGCTAGTTGTCAAAATAAAATCGGCTGAGTGCCTTAAGCGCTCGCCTTAGTAGTCTGGTGAAGCTGTTAAGACCTCGCTTAGTCAATAGCGTAGTCAGTTCGAAAAAAAAAAGAAAAAAGAAAAGAAAACTCAAAACAACCGACGTTAACCTGTGTTCCCTTTTGAATTTTTAAATTAATTATAGTGTGGATTATTTAAATTTCACAATTTGTAAATTGATATTGTTATAGTCTCTCTTTCACATCTATTCACATTCCAGATAACAATTACATAATTTTTATACAGTTTATTAATTCATCAAGCTTATGATGGGCTGCACGGTCTCAATACAAAATATTAATATTCGATGTACACATCCTCTTATCCTGTACGTCGTTAGTTTAACGCAGTGTTATTCAAACTTTTTCTTGAAACGGCCTCTTTAGTTTGAAGAAATATTTCGCGACCCCCCCTACCCGTTGCTTTTCTTTTATGTATTTTATTTTGTAACAAATATTAAATTTAACATATTTATTCATTTTCATAATTAGGGTTCGGATAAATACGGAGTTCTCATAAGTTATTTTTTTCTATTTTTTTGTTTATTTAATACAAATCGTTATGTCATATAGTTAACATTTTTTTTAAATAAATCTTTTAGAACTTTATTGTTTTTTACTGCAGTACCTTTTCCAGCCTTTTGCAACTACAATATAGAAGCTTCGAATCTAAAAAGTGTTCGCGACCTCCAAGAGGGACGCGACCCACACTTTGAAAAACACTGGTTTAACGCAAGCCGCGCAAGCGCAATACCATCGGTCACGCTAACTAGCATGCCATGACGCGAAATTATAAATTTATCTCCTGCCAAAAAAATACCGCTCAACGTGCCTTAATAAGTATTCACTTCAGAAACAAAAATAAATTATGAAAGTTACTAAATACAAAAAAATGGAGTATATTTTAAAAGTTACATAATGTTTTTACGTGCAAATATAATTTTTTATATCATTAAAATATTACTGAGACCGTTGAAATCCTTGCTTATATTCCTGTAAAATATATCCAAATCCCTTGCATTATTATTGTATGCTCTACACATTCTCTATAATGCATTGAGACGTTATTTGAGCATTATGGAACTTCGAAGATACTTTGATTTCGGTTGTCGCTTGTGATTATTGATAGTTGGCTTAACAACTCTGCTGTATCCTATTTGGAATTGATTATTTTATGTAGAATGGAATAAGAGCTAAATGAGCCTGGATGACAGTGTTTTGAATCCAATGTTATTTAACCTTCTTTCATATGACGGTAATTTGTTAAGAACAAATGTTGATATTAAATAACGTACAAAACGTCTTTCGATAGCTGTGATCCTATCAGTATAAAGAACATTTAAAAAATACCTCGAACAACGGGCGAGGATTTGAAATTGATATTAGATAACAGTAAACCCTGTTTATTACCTAAACTGTACGTACTATAGATTATATATCACTAGCGGTCACGGAAGACGTTGTCTCATCCAGATAATTAAAAAAACCTATCCGACCACAGGGCAACTTACAGAGTTCAATTATGAATCTAAACCATTATCGAATCCATTGAAACACACAAAAAAAATCATCAAAATCTGTCCAACCTTCTAGGAGGAGTTCAGTCACATACACACGGACAGAAGGATTATATATGAATATTCATGAAATACTTAACAATGCTCGTAACTAACGTATTTAAGTTGATAATCATTAATACTGTATCCGTCTAAATTGCTTTCGAATTGTACGTCTCCTTTTTTAGAATATATAAGGAGTATAGTGGGCTATCCTTAAAATATAGATATATGTCCTCATAGACTTCTTTGTAGATCTACAAAAGGGTAATATTTTTTTTTTCGAACTGACTACGCTATTGACCAAGCAAGGTCTTAACAGCTTCACCGGACTACTAAGGCGAGCGCTTAAGGCACTCAGCCGATTTTATTTTGACAACTAGCTCAAGGGTGCGCGGCACACCTCGGCTTTGGCTGTTGCCTGATACATGCAATTCGCGACCTATGTAAGCTAACCTAAGCTAACTATTCATACATATATGAGTTGTTGAAACATATATGTGTACCAAGCATACATACCTCAACAACTCTTATATATATTTCGTATCGGATAATATTCTAAACTATTTCAGTTTGATAAGGGAAAAAAAAAAAAACACCTTTCCACTTGCCTGTGTATGCGTGTATGCGTGCACGTGTGTGGAGGTGATATGTGTAATGTTGTCGCAGTGATGTAAGATTTTGTGTCACTGTATCGCGCGAGCAGCGTACTCAAGGGCTCCACGCCGAGGGAACGGACCTAGGCTTGAGCTGCCGCCGAGGGAAAGGGTAATATCCCAACATACATTGTTTTGTTATCTCTCAAAAGGATTACACGGAGTTTTCGATGAAAACCCCCAGACGCCTTTACTTTTTCCGACATTTCCAACAGTTATCGTTGTATTTCAGCCAACTTACACAAAACCTTGACAAATTATATACCAAAACCTTCCACATAAATCACTTTATCCGCTGGTGAAAACGGCATGAAAATCTGAAAATCCGTTAAGTAGTTTTTGAGTTTATCGCGAATAGACAGACAGACAGACAGATGCGACAGGGACTTTGTTTTATACTATATAATGATAATGATGAAACGATAGATGTATGAATAGTCACGTTTTAATAATTTCATTATTTTACGTAAATGATAATCGATAACGTTCTCGTAATTATATTATCTTAGTTAAGTTAATCTATACATATAATATGAATGTAGATCTAACGTGACTCTACTTTTAAAAATTTTGTGAAAAACATTGTGGTAGGTATCTTAGAATAAACTAGTGGGCGCCCAGTGGTTGACAGTCGACCATAGTTCATTGTATTTTTAAAGTTGAATGTAGAATGAAAAAGGGTAATTGGAGCGAAAGAGTAAAATAATACATACAGTCGAGCATAGCAACCTCCTTCACAACCTTTTTTGAAGTCCTTTATTGACAGATGTCAAAATGTCTTTTTTATTTACATGTGTGTATATGTTGTGTAAAATTGAAGCAGTAGTGTGAGTAATGCATATTTTAATTAATTTAATGTACTTCTAATGCATTTTATATAAAATAAATAGCTTTCTGCACTTCTCCTCCATATAAACTTTAACTATGCCAAGTTTCACGTTCATCCGTTCGCGCGTTTCTCTCAAAAAGGGATACAAAGTTTGGGCTTCACGTATTAATATATATGATAATAAAATACATTTCAATCATTTTTAGAAATATCTATCTGTCTGTTTGTGTGAGCACGCATCATTGCCAAATTACTACGTTCACGGTAAACCCTCACTAAGAAAATCAAAAAGGATATCTTTGGGTAATATTTAGTTTTGGTTTCATTAAAATCGGTCCATTCTATCAATAGTTATTGTAATTTTAATGACGACGCGAATTACGTACGAGAGAAAAGTAGAAAAGTAATAGCCTTAATATATCCAGATGATTTTATTACCCACTGTTTTTTTTACAATAGGTTCCACGCGAACGGAGTAGGGGGTAGTCAACTACTGCTTCATTCTTAATATTGTGTGGCGGTCAGTGACCGGTGGATTATCAAAACCAATGTCCGCAGGTTCGGACCCCGGCATGTACATACAAATTTTTTCGAAATACGCATACATGTTCTAAATTGGTAACGCTATCGGCTGTCGGTGACGGAAAACATCGTAAGGAAACCAGAACCTAAGAAATGTTCTTGTAGTGTTCCGTACGTGAGAAAACATAGAAATGTGGATTTCTCAGAGTTTGAAATCGCCAATACGTAGTGGGCTGGCGTGGTGATAACGCTCATTCCATCCTCCTATAGCCCTGCAGTGGGTCTTTTACAAGCTGATGATGATAAATGCTTTATCATTAATTAAACATCAAAAATGATTCTGTCGTGATGAAAGGATAAACGAAATAATAAATTACAATCATCACGCTGCGTCCCTATTGGGGTAGACAAAGAACATTTGAGTCCCATTCCTATTCGAAAGAATAACATTACGCAGCATTGCTCTTGCCTTGGCCATTCGCTCTGCAATATTATATAATTCGCATATGTCGGCCTGTTAAGACTCGAATTAGAGATAATTAAAGAGTAGAGCTTGTAAAATAAACGTTCGAAATTACGATTTATTTCCTTGTAAGGGTTGTAACCACGTTTTAAATAAAGTTCACCAGGAAAATGAGCATCGTTTTGCGCTTTTGTTTTAAAAAGTCACGGATAATACCTATCATAATACAATTAAACATTAAAATATGAATTATATACATTACATGCGAACCTTTAGATTCCTTTTCAAGAAATATATACACGAAAATATATAGACTGGCTATAATGTTTTGGGTAGTCCGGTGAAGCTGTTAAGACCTTGTTGGGTCATTAGCGTAGTCAGTTCGAAAAAAAAAACTATAATGTTTTGGTGTTGTTATATATTTTAACTTTTGAACGGTACAGATAGGTTACAACATAGTCTATTATTTATTGTAAAATATTATCTTTATATATACATTTCTTCTGTACGTGTGTATGTCACTGAACTCCTCCTAAACGGCTGGACCGATTTTGATGAAATTTTGTGTGCGTGTTTCAGTGGATCCAAGGGTGGTTTAGGTTCACAATTGGACAACGTCCGTCGTGCCCGCTAGTATATTATTATTATTATTTTTTATTCTTTTATGTCATAGGTGGCAAACGAACAGGTGGGTCACCTGATGTTAAGTGATTATTGTAAAATATTATCTTTATATATACATTTCTTCTGTACGTGTGTATGTCACTGAACTCCTCCTAAACGGCTGGACCGATTTTGATGAAATTTTGTGTGCGTGTTTCAGTGGATCCGAGAATGGTTTACTTTCACAATTGGACCCGGTAGGTGGCGCTGCGGTTGACTTTTAGGATTTTTTTTTATTATGAAGACAGGACAACGTCCTACGTGCTCGCTAGTATATTATTAATATTTTATATTGTAAAATAAATACGATAATAATCTTCTCCAGGAAATGTCACCTCGTTGTGCCAACTTTCTGGTGGATCAAACCGTATTGGAATTTATAAATATCAGATATACATAGATATGTATACAAGAATTATACACTTGATAGTATTAGACGTTGTGTACGAACTGCGAACATGCGATTTTGATACTTGACTTAATGTGACCTGAATGGAAAACTAGAAACTGGGTACGGTGAAACAAAAATTTACTTATTTAAATTTAATACCAACTAATATAAATACGAATGTGAGTTGCTTTCCTCGTAACAAACATTCGTTGCATTAACACAATGAACGCAATCAAAACTGCAGGCAAAAGCTGGTATAGTATAAAAACGGGAGGTATATTGCCACATGCAAAAGAAGTATAACTGCCCATGATCTGTTTATACAAACCAAATATTAATCTGCTTAATAAAAATTATTAAGAATGAGACACTCCATTCATAGAACTGGTGAGCTTATACCATAAAATTATTTTTGACTTTTTTTTAATATTTTTATTGTAGCACGGTAAAATGACTGCACTATGCCTGATGGTAAGCACAGTACAATCCAAAAATAATGGAGACCGCCAAGTGACACACTATCCATCGCCGGTCGCCGCTGTCATGCCGGCCAGCGAAAAGCTGGATATGCACAGGCTGATCCCGAAACGCGACCCGAAAAGCGAAAATTTTTCATGAGATTTAAAGAGAAAAGATAAAAGGAATTTTGACGAATTCATACAATAGTACTCCCAATTATTTGCTGTTATTTCATTTAACTGTATAATATATATTAGTAGTAATAATTTAATTAAAGTATTATTCGAATAATAAGAAATAAAAACAAAAACTAAAATTATTTACAGCACGAGGTTCTTAATACTACGTTGTCTGTCGCACTCGCACTTCCGTTTTGTGCGTCACTTCCGTTCATTACCTTGGCTTATTCAAACACGCGTTAAATATCTCCGCTTCGATAAATTTCTATAACTTTTAAGATTCCGACATTTATGTATTAAAACGCTTTAGAATTGTTATAATATATATTAAAATGAATTCAGATATCGTATGTTAAGAATACTGCGCTGTCTGATATACTAGCACTTCCGTTCGTTGCGTTATTTCCGTTCGTGACCTTACACTTTTTTAAACATGCATTAAATGTATTCGCTTTGGTAAATCTTTTAGAATACTTTCTTCTTTTTCAAAGATTTACGACATTTATGCAACGTACGCCGAGATATAAGGATATATATCTGTCAAATGAAAGAATTTTCCAAATTCCTTGACATTTATACTTGTATTTTGGCCATTTAAAACAATATCTTTATAAATTATTACCTATGTGTTAATGTGATATATAAACTATATTACAGGAACCTTTTCATCGAACTCTGTAGTTTTTACGTGAAAGGGTAACAGACAGACGTGACAGCACAACCTTCATTTGTTCTTTTTTATTTAGGTTTTTACTAGTTTATGCTTACGGTTTCGAGCGAGTTAACATAGATTTTAAAAATAAAATACAGTCCATGTTACGCACTAATAAGGTAATCTTGTATAGAAGAAAACATTAAAAAAATAGGTTTAGTATTTTTTGAGTTTATACATTACGAACGTACAAACAATTTTTTTCTATAATAATGTTCAGATTGAGATATAATTTAGTTTAGATTGTTTTGATTTAACCTTTAATGATTTAAATATATCTCTGTTATAGTTTATCATCCCTGCTTAACCACTACGGAAATGCGTAATTATATGCTACATTATGCTGGGAAAAGCCTTCTATGTGCCATTATAGTCTGGTCTCAATCGATTGAACCGTTCCTAAGATAACCCGAAAGAACAATAGACAATTCAATTGTGTGTATATGTATAGATTTTTTGCGAGCGTAAATACATAAATAGATTTTATATTATTTGAATGCAATGAAACAGAACGGCAGAGAGACCCCGAATGTTTACGGAAAAAATTATTACAATATAAAGTTAAATTTTCTTTAATTTAATGTAATCTATTTTAATGTAATGTTTAAGTAATTTGTACTATCATTAACAAATGAAATTACTGGGTAATATTTTTTAAAGTCACATAAATACTTTTTTGTAAATAGCACCGTTTGCAAAGTAATTAAAATTAATTTAAGAATTTGTTTGGAATTTTAAATCTGTGTTGTTTTAAAATGATTTTTTGTTACTATCCATTTTCTGCTTTTCTATTTTTATTTTCTCGAATTGTTATCTAATACTGTGTTGTGTTGAAAATATCAAGTATCATAGCAGAATATTAATTAAAAATTAATTAGAAAATTCTATTCGCGGTTTAAGTATAAGAAACCGAGTTACTTAAATTATAAAATTGTGGCATTAAATTTCAAATGACCTAAATCCAATTTGAATCGTTCATATAACATGTTTAATTTTTTTTAATTTTCAGTTTTTATACACTGAGAATGAATTACAAATTTTGTCATCCATTTTTATTTATTTTTTATTTTCTTCATTTTTTACACGTACAAAATTTGAAGATCTTGAAACATAAAATATTAGGAACGGATAAAATTGGATTTTACTCATTTTGAAATGGCGTAACGAGACAATTCTTCGTACCTGTATTTAAGATCCATCGCTTCAAAGTTATACACATTTTATTCCTGCTAGGAATACGGGAATCAATATTAACGCGTAACTATATACATTGAATTTACCAAAAGGTCCGAGTATACTCAGTATATCGTCGACAGTCACCTCTTCACTTCTTTTCTTCTCCGGATCCATTTCTAACACGTGATTATCGGTTTTTTTTTAAATAGAGAACTGTTTTTTTTAATCGGTTGATAATATATTTTTAAATGAATCGTTAAGTTTCGATTCACGATTGTTTGAAACGACGCGTGCGCGACTCCGGTCGTTCGACCGACAGTGCGCGTTGATCGTTCAATTTATGGTTTTTATCGTTTGCGAGGTAAAATCATTGGCTTCATTCACTATACGGTTACAATAACGTACTCATATAAAACTGTCGTACGATTTAACATGGTGCCACTCGATTCGTATTTAATTAGAACCCGCGTTATTTATTTATTGCGTTTATTAATCAGTTAGGCGACGCAATTACGTTTAGTGTACGGAATCTATACATCTATTATATATATCTATACATATAATAATAATGTAAATCTAACCTGTCTGTGCTATTTGGATTTTTAAGAAAAAAATTTGTTGAAGATATCTTATAAGTAATAGAATTAATTTCAATCATTTTCAGATATTCTTGTCTGTCTGCTTGTTTAAACACGCATCACTGCTAAAGTACTGCGTTCACAATAAAACCTCATCACGAAAATCATAAAGCATATAATGTTAATTTTTTTTTAATATATAAAATAGTTTATTATTTAGTTTTATTAATATTTAATTTATTGTTGGAGCATGCCGTGGTTGTCTTTGTTTTTTTTTTTATAGTAGCACGGCAAAATGACTTTACTGTGCCTGATGGTAAGCACAGTACAATCCAAAAACAATGGCGACCACCGAATGACAGACTATCCATCGCCGGTCGCCACTGTCATGCCGGCCTGCGAAATGCTGGATATGCACAGGCTGATCCCGAAACGCAA